>CAUYRH010030996.1:0-19900 GCA_963574655.1 Perodicticus potto
TTGCAGCCATCATTGTTGTTTGGCGGGTCTGGGCTGGATTCAAACCCGCCAGCTCAGGTGTACGTAGCTGGCGCCTCAGCCCGTTGAGCCACAGGCGCCGAGCCTGTCCCTCGTTTTAAAACATCACGATGCCCAGTGTCAGAGAGGGCTTAGGGAAAAGAGTCTCCACCCTCATGAGAACACCAACTGCAACAAGTTCTGAAGGACACCTGGGACTAAGCTTTGAGCTCTGAAGACCACGGCCCAGTGGCTGCTCCACTTTGGGGAACTTATACTAAAGGGTTGGATAGGCCAGTCGAGATGGCTTACACTTGTAATCCCAGCACTCTGGGAGGCCAAGGCAGGTGGGTTTCTTGAGCTCAGTTTGAGACCAGCCTGAGCAATAGCAAGACCTCTTCTCTACTGAAAACAGAAAAACAAACAGGGCTTTCTGGTGGGCACCTGTAGTCCCAGCTACTTAGGAGGCTGAGGCAGGAGAATCTCCCGAGCCCGGGAGTCAGGTTGCTTGAGCTATGATGACCCATGGCACTCTACCTAGGGCAACAGAGTAAGACTGTCTCAAAAACACGTGGAGGGGATTGGGTAATGAAAACAAACTGAATAAACATGTATATACCTCTTTCCATGGAAATCTCTTAATGACCCAAAGACTCCTTTACTGGAGAACAAATCCATAGCAGCTTCAAGAACCATTGGGGGCACAGACATCCTGAGGAACAAGCCACAGACCACGGAGCATGGGTGCAAGAGAATCCCCTCTTCCTCCCAGGACCCCACACCCTGACATCTGCAACCTCTAAGCCTTTGGCCTTACACAAGGCAGGGAGAGCCCAGAGCAGCTCCCTGGACACTGAGCAGCTGTCCACATGCTTTCCACCCTCCCCAGGCATCCCTGGAGCCAGCACTGCACTCCACTGGGCCCACACAGTCCTTCCTTGGAAGCTGGCTCCTTTTTCGCTACTGGTCACCTGTCCAACTGTCCTTCATGGCTAAATCCTTTCAAGAAATGTTTTCTTGGCTCAGTGAGTAGGGCGCCGACCCCATATACCGAGGGTGGCGGGTTCAAACCCGGCCCCAGCCAAACCGCATCAAAAAATAACCAGGCGTTGTGGTGGGCGCTGTGGTGGGCGCCTGTGTACCAGCTACTCAGGAGGTTGAGGCAAGAGAATCACCTAAACCCACGAGCTGGAGGTTGCTGTGAGCTGTGACTCCATAGCACTCCACCGAGGGCGATAAAAAAAATGTCTCTACCAAAAAAAAAAAAAAAAAAAAAAAAAAAAAGAAAAAAGAAATGTCTTGTTCCTGGCCCCTCATCCCTGCCTGCCTTTCCTATACTCTCTACACCCACAACCCAGTGAGACTTGGTCCCCAGTGACCTTGTGGGGATCAGCGCTGTGTCCAGCAAAGCTGTGTGCCTCTCCTCTTTAGACCACCCTTTCCCTTCAGGGCCCTTTCTTGGTCTCCTCTCCTGAATTGGCATCAACTGCCCCTCTATCAGCATGGCCCACTCCTATTCCCAGGGCTTCAAACACCTCTGCTCTCCCTGACCTCCAGACTCACTTTTTTCTTTTTGAGACAGTCTCAGTCTGTTGCCCTGGGTAGAGTGCCATAGTGTCACAGTCCACAGCAACCTCAAACTCCTGGACTCAAGTGATCCTCTTGCCTCCTAAGAGCTAGGACCGCAGGTGCCTGTCATAATGCCTCTCTTTTTAATAGAGAGGGGTCTCAATCCTGCTCAGGATGATCTCAAACTCCTGAGCTCAAGCAAGCCACTCAACTTGGCCTCCCAGAGTGCTAGTATTACAGGCATGAGACACCTTGCCTGGCTCACAAACCCAACTTTAAGAGGTGGGTGCTTAGCTGGGTGTTATGGCGGGTGCCTGTAGTCCTAGCTGCTTGGGAGGTTGAGGCCAGAGAATCACTTAAGCCCAAGAGTTTGAGGTTGCTGTGAGCCAGTGGTTTTCGACCTTCCTAATGCTGTGAGATTTTCATTGTTACAAAGGAGTCGCGACCCACAGGTTGAGAACCGCTATGTGAGCTGTAATGCCACAGCACTCTACCAAGAGGGACATAGTAAGACTGTCTCAAAAAAAAAAAAAGGGGCGGTACCTGTGGCTCATTGAGTAGGGCGCTAGCCCCATATACCGAAAGTGGCAGGTTCAAACCCAGCCTCGGCCGAACTGCAAAAAAACAGAAAAATAGCCAGACGTTGTGGTGGGCCCCTACAGTCCCAGCTATTCGGGAGGCTGAGGCCAGAGAATCGCCTAAGCCCAGGAGTTGGAGGTTGCTATAAGCTGTGTGACGCCACGGCACTCTACCGAGAGTGATAAAGTGAGACTGTCCCTACAAAAAAAAAAAACAGGAGAGCACCTGTGGCTCAGTGAATAAGAAGCTGGCTGGCCTCATATACCAAGGGTGGTGGATTCAAACCTGACCCCAGTCGAACTACAACAAAAAATAGCCGAGCGTTGTGGCGGGCGCCTGTAGTCCCAGCTACTGGGAGGCTGAGGCAAGAGAATTGCCTAAGCCCAGGAGCTGGAGGTTGCTGTGAGCTATGTGAGGCCTCTACCGAGGGCAATAAATGAAACTCTGTCTCTACAAAAAAAACAAACAAACAAAGAGGTGGATGTTGCCTTAGGCTGCCTGTCCAAAACCTGGCATTTGCACCTATAAGCACTTCAAACCCTGTCTCACTCCCAACTGCTTGCTCCTCTCCACCACTGCAAACAGAGGTGGCACCAGGCACCCAGATGCTCAGGGCCAAATCCAGCAGCCTTCATTACTCTTTTCCTTCTCAACTCTTCGCCTAGTGAGCCCTACAGCATCTCCACCACCACTGCTCCCACATAGTCTGAGCAATCAACATCCATCCTGGGACTCCCACAGTAGCCAAGAGCCCCCTCCCATGCCACCCTTCCCCTTCCTCCATAGTGGTTGGGGGAATCTTCTATAAAACCTAAACCACATCAGGCTGCTCCCTGCTTAAAACCATCCTCTTAACCCTCAACATATCAGAAAGTAAATAATCAAGGAAATAACAGAGAAAAATTTCCCACATCTAAAAAGGAAGGCGCCTTCAGATCAAATGGGCTCATAAGTGAATGAAAGCAACGAGACCCACAGCAGACAAAGTTGGTGACACTCCAGACACAGGGATGAAAAGAACCACCCCCCCACCCCGTGTAAGAGGCACAATCATCAACAACAGGCCCAGAGCCCAACTTGTTCCATCAGACAATGGAACTAACTGCACAGAGGCAAACAAATGGCTCCTTTAGGTTCAGACAGGAAGGCCTTTACACCTAGAACTGTGTTCTCAACCTAACAAGCATATAAATAGGCAAGGACACAAAAACTGACAACCAGAAACAGATTACCTCCCAAAATTTTACTGGCATATGAATTCCTAAAAACAAAACATTAATTATTTCCACAAAGGGCTGGGCACAGTGGCTCACACTGTGAGCTAAGGTGTACCTGCTGACTGACACAAACAAGATACCAGCCTCTGCAGACAGAGAACAAAGTAACCAGCAAGTGGAGAGGCTACATTCTTCTCAAGCAGCAATGCAACCTCACAAAAACAGACTGTTTTAAGGCATAAATAAATCTCAAAAGACTACCAAAAATTAGTTTTTCTCCTCCATCTAGCCACCTAAAAATCTGCCAACACCCTTCTAACTATCTATGGGAGGCAGCACCCATAGCTTAGTGGGTAGGGTACTGGCCACATACACCAAGGCTGGTGGGTTCGAATCTGGCCGGGGCCTGCTAAAACAATGACAACTACAAAAAAAAAAAAAGCAAGGGCGGCGCCTGTGGCTCATTGAGTAGGAAACCCAGCCTCGCGAACTGCAAAACAGAAAAATAGCTGGGCATTGTGGCGGGTGCCTGTAATCCCAGCTACTCGGGAGGTTGAGGCAAAATAATCACCGAAGCCCAGGAGTTGGAGGTTCTGTGACGCCATGGCACTCTACTGTGGGGCAAAAAGAGATACGCTTCCACAAAAAAAAAAAAAAAAAAAAAAAGCTGGGCATTGTGGCAGGCACCTATACTCCCAGCTATTTGGGAGGCTGAGGCAGGAGAATGGCTTAAGCCCAAGAGTTTGAGGTTGGTGTCAGCTGTGACGCCATGGCACTCTACCCAGGGCAACATCTTGAGACTCTGTCTCAAAAAAATAAAATAAAATAAAAATAAATAAATAAATAACTATGGGGTTAAAAGGGAACTCAAGACTGAGATTACAAACCATTTAGAAATGAACAGTGGGGCGGTGTCTGTGGTTCAGTGGGTAGGGCGCTGGCCCGATATACCAAGGATGGCAGGTTCAAACCTGGCCCCGGCCAAACTGCAACAACAACAACAAAAAAATAGCTGGGCATTGTGGTGGGTGCCTGTAGTCCTAGCTACTTAGCAGGCTGAGGCAAGAGAATCGCCTAAGCCTAGGAGTTAGCACTCTACCGAGAGCAATAAAGTGAGACTCTGTCTCTTAAAAAAAAATAAAAAGAAAGAAAGGGGGTGGTGCCTGAGGCTCAAAAGAGTAGGGAGCCTACCCCACATACCAGAGGTGGTGGGTCAAACCTGGCCCTGGCCAAAAACTGTAAAAAAAAAAAAAAAGAAAAAGAAAACTAATGAACAGTGATAAGAGCTACACAAGCCTATGGCCAACTGGGTGGAAGTTACCTCAGCTGCAGGTGTAAGGAGATGTCCCCAGAGCCAGGACAACAGAAGCAGAGGGTAGAGAAAGAAGGGAGGGCTAGGGAACAGAGACAACCAGGCAGAGGAGAAGGCTAGCTGTCAGGGAGAGCTGTAATAGCAAAAAACTATGGGAACTCAGACCAAAAGAAACAAGAAAAAAATCTATCAAAAGCAACATTAGGGGCTTGGCACCTGTAGCACAGTGCTTATAGTGCCAAGCCATATATACCAAGGCTGGCAGGTTCAAACCTGGGCCGGGCCAGCTAAACAACAATGACAACTGCAACAAAAAACAGCCAGGCAGGCTCGGCGCCTGTGGCTCAACGGGCTAAGGCACCAGCCACATACACTTGAGCTGGCGAGTTCGAATCCAGCCCGGACCCGCCAAATAACAATGGCGGCTGCGACCAAAAAATGGCCGGGCGTTGTGGCAGGCGCCTGTAGTCCCAGCTACTTGGGAGGCTGAGGCAGGAGACTCACTTGAGCCCAGCTATTAGAAGTTGCTGTGAGCTGTGATGCCACTGCACTCTACCCAGGGTGGCAGCTTGAGGCTCTGTCTCGAAAAAAAAAAAATAGCCAGGCGTTGTGGCACATGCCTATAATCCCAGCTACTTGGGAGGCTGAGGCAAGAGAACTACTTAAGCCCAAGAGTTTGAGGTTGCTGTGAGCTGTGACACCACAACACTCTACTGAAGGCGACATAGTGAGACTCTGTCTCCAGAGGGAAAAAAAAAAGCAACATTAGATATGAGAAACTACAAAGATAGCTTTCTTTCTTTCTTTTTTTCTTTTTTTTTGAGTGCAATGGTGTCATAGCTCACACCAACCTCAGACTCAGGCTGTGGGAATCCTGCTGCCTCAGCCTCCAAAACCACTGGGATTACAGGTGCTCGCTGTGGTGCCTGGCTGGGTTTTTCAATTTTTTTCATGAGTTGGGATCTCACTCTCACTCAAACAAGCCTCGAACTCCCAAGCTCAAGCAATCCTCCCACCTCAGCCTCCCACAGTACTGGGTTTATAGGCGTGAGCCGCCATGCCCGGCCAAAGACAGCTTAAAAATTCTAAGAGAATACAATATCTGAAAATTTAAATTTGATCTGAAAATCTAGGTTAATGGTACCCAGTGAGGCCTTTCCAAATCATCCTTTCTTTCCCAGGATGATTTGGAAACACACGGGATGGGCTTTGTTTTCAGCTGTGCTAGTGGCTGTTGCCATGGGGATCCAGAAGGTCCTGAAAACTTCTTCCCACCAGAAGTCTTAATCACATCCTCACTGACAAACACTGATCCAGATGAACAATGTGATAGGAAAATACCTTCTATATATATGTAACCTGCAAAGGATACTATCCTTAGTAAGTAAAGAATATCTAGAAACTGGCTCAGTGCCTGTAGCTCAGGGAGTAGGATGCTGGCCACATACACCGAAGGTGGTGGGTGAGAGCCTGGCCCGGGCCTGCTAAACAATGATGACAACTGCAACCAAAAAATAGCTGGGCATTGTGGTGGGTGCCTATAGTCCCAGCTACTCAGGAGGCTAAGGCAAGAGAATTGCTTAAGCCCAAGAGTTAGAGGTTGCTGTGAGCTGTGATGCCACAACATTCTACTGAGGGCGACATAGTGAGACTACATCTCCAAAAAAAAAAAAAAAAGAATATCTAGAAACCAATTTCAGCAAGTACTTAATAATAAAATGGGTCAAAAATAGAGCCAATAAAAGACAAACACATCACATACAAAATAATCTAAAAGATTACACACCAAAAAAAAAATTTTTTTTTTTTGAGAGACAGCATCTCACTCTGTCACCCTGGGTAGAGTGCCGTGTCATCACAGCTTAGTGCAACCTTAAACCTCTGGGCTCAAATGATCCTCTTGCCTCAGCCTCCCGAGTAGCTGGGACTATAGGTGCCCACCAAAACGCCCAGCTAGTTTTTTCTATTTTTATTAGATATGGGGTCTCACTCATGCTCAGGCTGGTCCCGAAATTCTGAGTTTAAGGGATCCGCTGGTCTTAGCTTTCAGGAGTGCTGAAGTTACAGGCATGAGCCACTGTGCATAGCCCCACATGCCGAATCTTTAATAGCAACAAGGAATAAAACTCAGGAGGTGAAGCAAATGAGGAAGGAGGACTGCATGAACCCAGGAGTTTGAGTCCAGCCCAGGCAACAAAGTGACCCCATCTATATATAAAAAGAAAAAAACAACTTGGGAATGGAAAGTGGATGAGAAATAGGACTTTTCACCATTTCTTAACCTATATATTTCTATAATGTCTTAACTTTTCTAACAGACAATATATTATACTTTACTAGATATTAACATTGAGTAGATGTTAGAAGAAATAATTACTACTGTTCAAAATGATATAACTTCAAGGATATTCATTAAAACATGAAAGAAAAGAATCTCCCATTGTTCTAAGAGTCTCCTGTGTTTTTCCCTATAGTTTAGTTTGCCTGTTTCCTTTCACATTTAGATCCCAAGCTGCCTGGAGTTATAACTGTGTGCAGAATGCCATAAATGCTGACTGCCAGGAGGCATGGTTGGGGCAGGGCTTCCCCTGAGGCCACAGGGACACAGGAGATGTCTGCCCCCTGAAGGAAACCCCTCCTAACAGGAAGGAAGTGAGGGAGCTGCGAATGCTCTGATACTGACCGCGACTGGGGGACAGCAGGCCACTCAGGTAGGGAACGCTCACTCTCTTCATCGCGTCCAGCTTCTCCTGCAGCTTGCGTACCTGGCTGTCGGAGCGGCTGACCCTCTGCCTCAGGCTCTTCAGCTCACCATTCTTCTTCTCCACCTGCTCACGCAGGCAGCACACCTGGCTCTTGCTCTGCCGGGATGAAAAGCAGTAGGAGTGCAGGGAGCCGATGAGCCTGCAGGCCCCTGACGCAGACAGAATGACCTCGTTGATGGACATGGGGCTGGCATCACTGTGTTCACTCTGCACAGCTTCTGCAGCAGGCTTCGGCGTGACATCAGCTGGAGGGGCGGAGGGGCTCTGGGAAGGCTTCTGAGGCGTCACTGTGAGTGAAGAACTTGGGGGGCTCTGGGTCAGGCCCTTTTCGGGCCCCAGACCACTCCCACTGCAGCTCGGCTCTACATCTCTCTTCAGCCTCTTCCGGTCAATAGGCTCTCTGGGCACAGATGGCCTTTCCCTAGCATGCTTGGAGGAGAAGCTGTAGGAATGAAGTGAGCCAATAAATTTGCATGCCCCGGATCCTGGGGGGGTAAAATCATCCATGGAAATGCCACTTTTATCTGCCATGCCCCCATCAGCGGAGGAGGAGGTATTCTCATCACCAGCTTCTGTAGCAGACACTGCTGCTTCTCCCTGGCTGCCTGCCACTTGGGTGGCCAGTCCGTCCCCTGGAGTTCTGTCCAGAGACTGCTGTGCCTGCTCCCGGCTGACAGCCTCCCGAGTAGCCCTGGGTGCAGCTTCACCTTGCAGAGCAGCTCGCTTCAACTTGCGGGACTCTGGCTTGGCCATAGGGCTTTCATCCGAGGATGAAGACCAACCTGCAGCTCCTTTACCAGCTGCTGTGCTCGAGTGGCCCCTCACACCCCCCGTGGTCTTGCTGGTGTCCTTTCTCCTGGTACGGCCATGGCCTCCAGCCCCCCTCTTCTTCTCAGTCAGGTGGAAGATGGATGGCACGGCTGTGGGCTTGAGTAGCCGGTGCTGGTCCTCCAGCCTCTTGGAGAAGCTGTCTTTGGTGAAATGCTCACTACAGAGGAATGAATACTTTGTGGGGGTCCAGTTATCCCTCTGAACAGCTTTTAACCACTGGATTAAACGTTTTGAGTCCTTTAGTGGGAACCTACAGGACAAATGACAAAGTAATTAGAAAGAAGTAGTTACTGGCCAGGCATAGAGGCTCACACCTATAATCCCAGTACTCTGAAAGGCCAAGGCAGGTGGATTGCTTGAGCTCAGAAATTCAAGACCAGCCTGAGCAAGAGTGAGACCCTGTGTCTACTAAAATTAGAAAAAACAGCTGGGCATAAAAAAAAAAAAAAACAGCTGGGCATTGTAGCAGGCACCTGTAGTCCCAGCTACTTGGGAAGCTGAGGCAAGAGGATTGCTCAAACTCAGGAGTCTGAGGTTGCTGTGAGCTATGATAACAAGGCACTTTAGCCCTGGCAGCAGAGTGAGACTCTGTCTCCCCTCCCCCCCAAAAAACCAGAAAGAAGTAGTTAAATGTTTTCTCCTAGAATTATCAACTTTTCTTTTTCTTTTCTTTTTTTTTTTTTTTGAGACAAAGCCTCAAGCTGTCACCCTGGATAGAGTGCCGTGGCATCATAACTCATAGCAACCTCCAATTCCTGGGCTTAAGCGAGTCTCCGGCCTTCTCCTCCCACATAGCTGGGACCTACAGGCGCCCGCCACAGCGCCCGGCCATTTTTTGGTTGCAGCCGTCATTGTTGTTTGGCGGGTCCGGGCTGGATTTGAACCCACTAGCTCAAGTGTACGTGGCTGGTGCCTTAGCCCTTTGAGCCACAGGCGCCGAGTCTAGAATTATCAACTTTAAAAAAAAAAATAAGATCTTCATAAATCCCCAAACCTATATTGATTTAATCTGCTAAAAAATATTTTCATGAAGATTTAAGAGACATCTTCTACTTGCAAGTTATTACTGGAACAGAATGATGAAAGACCCTTTGTCTACCCTTAAAGAGCTTACAGTATTCAGGGAAGAAAGGAAAAAAGGTAAATAACCCCTCCCCAAGCTCAGATAAATGTCCTGCAGTACATGGGGTGCTTAGAGATAGCCAGGGTGGCATTAGGACAGCAGCAAATAACTGGCCAACCCTTCCAATGTGCCTACAACTAGGACTTTGGGCTCTGAAACCAGGATGGCTGATGCCCCTCCTAGAAGTCAGACCAGTATCAGCCCACAAAGATGGGAGCAAGAAGCCAGGAGAGAACCCCAGATGCCAAGCATGGGGACAGTACCAGCCATGCCTCAGGCTCAGCATGTGGGGTCAGGCTTTAGAAGGTGAAATTCAGAAGCTGCGGTTCTGTGTCCCCACTATACTCCACTGCAACTCAGATGAACCCTGAGGACACAGTGCTAAGTGAAATAAGTCTGTCACAAAAAGACAAATATGGCTCAGCACCTGTAGCACAGTGATTACAGCACCAGCCACATGCATCAAGGCTGATGGGTTCGAGCCCCACCCGGGGCCAGCTAAACAATGACAACTGAAACAAAAAATATAGCTGGGTATTGTGGTGGGCGCCTCCAGCTACTTGGGAGGCTGAGGCAAGAGAATCACTGAAGTCCAGGAGTTTAAAGTTGCTGTGAGCTGTGATGCCATAGCACTCTACTGAGGGTGACATAATGAGAGTCTCAAAAAACTAATAATAATAATAAAATAAATAAAAACAAAAAGACAAATACTATATGACTCCACTCAGGAGGTCTACAGAGTACTGAAATTCACAGAGACAAAAAGAATGGTGGGTGCCAAGGGCTGGGAGAGGGTGTTGTGGGGAGTAAATGTTTAATGGGGGCACAGATTCTGCTTTACAAGATGAAAAGAGTACTGGGGATGGATGGTGGTGGTAGCCCAGCAGTGTGACTGTGCACACTTAAAAGTGGTTAGGACAGTAAATTTTATGTTATTTGTATATATTATACCATAACACAAAAAGTGTGTGTGGGGGGAGCAACTAGTCCTGGATGATGCCAAATAAGATAATATCATTTCTTCTTTATTACCTGAAAGATACTTAGTAACCATTTCTTCACTAAGGCAAGATTTATATTTTAAAAAAAAAGACCTGGCCAGGAGCGGTAGGTCACACCTCTAATCCCAGCACTTTGGAAGGCAAAGGCAGGAGGATTGGTTGAGGGCAGGAGTTCAAGACCTGCCTAAGCAACCCAGTCTCTACTAAAAACAAAAAAAGACGTTAGCAGAGCATGGTGGTGCAGGCCTATGGTCCTGGCTCCTCAGGAGAGTGAAGTGGAAGGATTGCTTCAGCCCAGGAGTTCCAGGTTACACTGAGTTATGACTGGGGCACTGTACTCCAACCTGGATGCCAGTGAGACTTTGTCGTTAGCTCTCCCCCCCCCACCTCCCAAGAAAAGGTTGAGCATGGTACCTCACACCTGTAATCCTAACACTCTGGGAGGCTGAGGTGGGTGGATTGCCTGAGCTCAGGAGTTCAAGAACAGCCTGAGCAAGAGCCAGACCCCATCTCTAAAAACTAGCCAGGTGCTATGGGGGGCGCACACAGACCCAATTACTCAAGAGGCAGAGGCAGAGGCAGGAGGATTGCTGGAACCCAGGAGTTTGAGATTGCTATGAGGTATGGCAGCACGACAGTCTAGCCTGGGAAACAGAGCGAGATTGTCTCAAAAAAATAAAAAAAAAAAAAAAGGAAAAGGACCTCAGTGCACATGACGCCCATCTTGAGGGTTGGGGGCAGACATTCTTAACTGCTGATGTGCTCCCCCAGGTCCTCTAACCCACCAGAGGCCGCTGTAGACCAGGACTGGGAAAACCCTAGTAAGTTCTTAGCAACATGACCTTCTGACCTCCTTTCTCAGTCTTTTGTGAGCCAATTCTAAAGACACCCCAACCCCCCCACGCCGATTCGGGCGTCCTTCGCGCCCCTAGTATGTCAGACCTCTGCAGTGCTTTGCCTGATTCTCATAAACAGCAACAACACTTCTGGGGCGCGCGCTCTGAAGGAAACTGTCAAGAAGGAACGCGGCCGATTCCTGGAGGAGTCGCACATTGCTGGTTCTCCACGCAGATTCAGGACCCAGGCTCACAGCAAACCACGGCAAACTTTCAACGCCGCGTAACACGTGCCATTTCTGTCTTCAAACTCAAGAAGCACTTATCAACACCAAACAGAAATATCTGCAAAGTGCTTCTGTTTTTGTTTTAAGTGGACTCTTTTGGTTCCCTGTCCTGGAAGCCCCGCGTGTGAGCCCGCAGAAACGCACTCGTGATCCGGGCTGAGCTCCCGTGGGCCGAGCCTTGCCGCTCTACGATGCCCACGAGGCACTCGGCGCGGGCAGATGCGGGCCGTGGGGACCCTTCTGTGCAGCGCTCCCAACCTGGCCCGTTCAGGAAGTGCAGCCGCATCGGCTCAGCCCCGGCCCGGCCGCGACCCCTGGAGTCCCCGCGGACAGAGACAATTACCGAGGACGCGCCTTAGTGAAGCCCAGTCCGGCCCGGAGGAACAGTTCGGACGTGGGGTCGAAGCCGGCGGCCCGGGTGGGTGCGACGCGGTGCCTGAGGGACAGCGCGAGGGAGAGTGGCGACACTGGAGCTTGGTGGCCCCGGTGGTGGCGCCGGCCCGAGGAGCCCGGCCCAGAGACGGCGGCCCGGCCAAGGTCACACAGCGCCCGTGATCCCCGGCTCGCGGCCCCAAGCGCCCGAGGCCCAGCGCGCACCGCGCCCAGCGCTCTGGCCGGCCGCGCGGCCTCAGTTTCCCCGCGGGGCCGGCAGGGCGGGGGCGTGGCGGGTCGGGGCTGCGGCGCTCGCTTACCTGTGGAAGGAGACGGCGCGCTTCTCGCCCTTGCCCTGCCGGTTGGAGCAGTTCACGGCCGCGCAGCAAATCACCATCGCGGGCCTCGGCCCAGCCGCGCCGCCAGGCTCCGGCCCTCGCCGCCCGCCCGCGGACCGCCCCGAGGGAGGGAGCGCGGCGGCGACACGGCTCGGGACGTGGGCCGGCCCGCGGCTTCCTCGCCGTACGGCAAGATGGCGGCGCAGGCGTCCGCCGCTGCCCGGCCCCGCTCGTGCCCGCGCCACTGCCCGCTGCTCTCTCGGCCGTCCCCGTGCCCAGCGGGGTGCAGCCGCCCCTTGGAAGCGTCGGCAGGAGGGCCGCCGGCGGACGCGGGAGCTGCCCCAACGGAACGAGTCCGTACCGCGACATGGGCGCGCCTGGGTCCATTCGTACGCTAAGATGGCCGCGCCAGCGTTGACAGAGCTGGCCTGTGCCGCATCGATGGTTGCTCCTGCGTCCTCTGTGTGGGGGAAGCGCAGCGCGTAGCGCGAAGCGTCTCGACAAGCAGCAGAGCGAGCGCCGACCCACGAGACGTCCGCAAACCTTCGGCCCGGCGGCCCGGGGCTTACGGCGGCCCGGCCGTACGCCAAGATGGCGCCTCCCGCGCACTTCCGCCCGCGCGCCGGATCCCCTGCGCCGCCCGCGCCGGCGTCCCGATTGGCCCCCGCGGCGTCCGGTCGCCGCGTCGCGCTGCGGGCCGCTCGGAGCGACGCCGCTCGGGTCAGTCGGCGCCCGGACGGGGAAGATGGACGCAGGTGAGGAGCTGCTGGGCCCTCCTCGAGAGGCGCTGGCCGCGCCCTCGACCTGGCCCGCTGAGGGCCACGGCCGCCGTGACGTGTTCCGGGAATGGCATGGGCGGGCTGTGCCGGGGCGCGGGGCGGCGTCCGTGGACAGGGGGCCGCAGCGACGTACCGCTCCTCTCGACCGCGGGTCTGAGTGTCCGTCACACTGGAGCCTCTGGTCGCGTCGGGAGCGCCTGGTGGCCGCGGGAGGGCAGCGACGGGGCGCAGGAGGCTGCGGGGTGGGCGTGGGCGCGGTGGCCGCACAGCTCGGCCTGCCCGGGCTGGGGCCGTAGCTTCCGCGAAGTTGTGGGAGGCCGGAGAGCTGCACTCCCGGGGTGCTCACCTTTTCTTTTCAAGAAAACCCAGTAGCCAGCAGTTGCTCTCAGCGTCTCTCTCTCTGTAAACAGTGACTCCAGCTCGTCTCGTCCTAATTTCCTGGGGTCCTAATGCGGAGTGGAAGCGGCGTGGGTGCCGCTGCGTTTGCCTGTGTGTCGCGCTTCCGTTCACGAGGGGACATTTATTTGCCTGCAAGCTGTTGGAGACTTGGGCTGGTACCAAACCCGTCACTTGGTCGGCCCGGCGGGCGACGTGTTTCCACAGCAGTCCTGGTTCTTCACTCCTTGTAGAAACCAGTTCCCTTTTGACCTGTCACCTTGAACGCGTGGTTTTTGTTTTTCCTTTTTGTGGCAGCTGTAACATAAATTTATTAGGATCTTAGTTTGGAAAGTGTAATATGTACGGTCAGTGTTAATTTGGATGACTGTGGAGGCTCATCTCTTGAATGTGTTAGGTGGCCGGAGCAGACAGGAGCCCTAACTCCCTGAGGAACATGTTGACACATGTCTGCTTTGTTGGTTTTCTAGAATAAGCACTAGACACTTGTACTATTTGTAACTCTATATTATTTGTTGTTTGCTATCTTACAACGCAGTATAATTTGTTGTACTGTTTCTTTTTAGGTATTGTTTGGATATGTAAGTCTTCCTAAGGTGAGAACAGTTTACAATTGGTCATATTGTCTTAAATCCTAAAACTGTTATGTTCAAATTAGGAATACAGTTGTGTGGTCACGTGATACTGAATAGGAAATGCCATTACTTGTGGGATCAAAGTAGAGAAGGCATCCCATTTGAAGGCCTCTTTTTCTGCTCATGAAAACATCGGGGCCAGGCCATGGCTCACGCCTGTGGATCCCAGCACTTTGGGAGGCTGAGGCAGGTGGATTGCTTGAGCTCACGAGTTCGAGACCAGCCTGAGCAAAAGCAAGACTCCCCCCATCTCTACTAAAAATAGAAAAATTGAGGCATTGCTTGAGCCCAAGAGTTGGAGGTTGCTGTGAGCTATGATGCCATGGCACTCTAACCAGGGTGACAGCTTGAGACTGTGTCTCAAAAAAAAAAAAAAGAAAAATACATGGTGCCTTTAGCACGTGGTAGGGAGTTTTCCACCTGACATGGCACTGTACATCCTTTCAGGAGTGACTAGTGGTCCACTGTCTTCTAGAGTCCTTGAAACTTGTGCTTCCTTTGAGTGTACGTAATACAGTTTCTGTTCTTAGAATCACTCAATCAGTAAACTGTTTCTTATTGTGTGTAGGTATGTGCCAGCAGTTGTTCTCTAGGACTAGAGGATTAAAGAAAATAGAAATCGCTGCCCTGGGGTAGCCCGTGTCCTAGACACATAAGCCCAATAGTAAGCAGCAGTGTGTGGTTCCTGTCGATGAGTGATGTAGGCCAAACTGGGGCTGGGTTGGGGGCAGTTAGGATTGTGGCTGGGATGGCCTGGAAAGCTCTCACTTCAAAGGTTAAGTTCTGACCAAGACTCAAAAGCAGTGCAGAAAGGAGGGCACAGGGACCCATAACAGGAGAACAGTGAGGCTGGGGGGCGGGGGTGCCATGGGTGTGTTCTCAGAGGCTGAGGGCAGAGAGATGACTTAGGCCTTGCTAGGTCAGAGTGAGGAATTAGGTGTTTATTCCGAATAAGATGGTGACCCTTTGGAAGGTTTTGAGAGGAGCAGTGTTACGTTGAGAGGATCAGACTTATGTTTAACAGACTCACTCCAGCATCTCTGTCGGACAGTGCTGCAGAGGACCAAGGGCAGAAGGAGACCAGTTGGGATGCATCTGCAATGAGTCAGGCCAAGAGAGGGTAGAGGCTTGGGACAGGGAGGGGAGAAGAGGTTGATTTCTGGGTGTGTTTTGAAGGCTGAAACAATAGGATGTGTTTATAGATTGGAAGTTGGCAGGATGGATATAGAGAGGGAGAGGTTAAAGATGGCACTAAGGTTCACAGCATGAGCTAAGAAATGCAGGAAAGTTTTGGGGAGGTCTTCCTGAGCTGGGTGACGAGAATTTGGTTTGTACGTGGTAAGCGGGAGGTGCTAGCAGTGATATCCAGAGGGCTTTGGAGCTAAGGGAATAGGCCTGGGCTGGAGATGTGGGGAGGTCACATCAGATGAGGTCACTTAGGACCTGGGTGTGTGTGGAAAAGAGAAGAGACCAAAGAAGGAGCCCAGGTCACTGGTGTGGAGAGGCCTGAGAGGTGGCAGGCAGACCACATGTGGCTGTGTTTCCCCACCAGGTCCCTCAGCAGTGTCCATAAAAACTGTCCTTCCTGGGCGGTGCCTGTGACTCAATGAGTAGGGCGCTGGCCCCATAGACCGAGGATGACTGGTTCAAACCTGGCCCCGGCCAAACTGCAACAAAAATATAGCCGGGCGTTGTTGCGGGCGCCTGTAGTCCCAGCTACTCAGGAGGCTGAGGCAAGAGAATCGCCTAAGCCCAGGAGTTGGAAGTTGCTGTGAGCTGTGTGACGCCACGGCACTCTACCGAGGGTGATAAAGTAAGACTCTGTCTCTACAAAAAAAGAAAACAAAACAAAACTGTCTTTCCTGCCTCCCCCCCTCAACACCCATAGCTCAATGGTTAGGGCGCTGGCCACATACACTAAGGCTGGCGGGTTCAAACCCAGCCCAGGCCTGCTAAACAATAATGACAACTGCAACAACAACAACAACAAAATAGCCAGACGTTGTGGCGGGCGCCTGTTTTCCCAGCTATTTGGGAGGCTGGGGCAAGAAAATCGCTTAAGTCTAAGAGTTAGAGGTTGCTGTGAGCTATGACGCCACGACACTCTGCTGAGGGTGACATAGTGAGACTCTGTCTGAAAAAAAACACAAAAAGAAACCTCTCCCATTCAAGGAAAGGGCAGTGCCCAGCACTTAAATAGCCACACAGTCCATTCCTTGAGGATATAGCAGGTATTTCTTTTTTTGAGCCAGTCTCTCACTATGTGTCCTGGGCTGAAGTACAGTGGCACAATCACTCATTACAGTCTTAAACTCCAGGCAGAACCAATTTGGTTCTGGCATCTCCAATTTGTCACATTTCGACTGGCATGTGGCTTTTAATTGAAAAAGCAGAACTTGAGGCCGGGTGCAGAGGCTCATGCCTGTAATCACAGCACTCTGGGAAGCTGAGGCAGATGGATTGCCTGAGCTCAGGAGTTCAAGACCAACCTGAGCAAAAGCAAGACTCTATGTGGAGTTAAATAGAGAAAAAAACTAGCTAGGCGTTGTGGCAGGCACCTGTAGTCCCAGTTACTTGGGAGTTTAAGAGGATCGCTCTAACCCAAGAGTTTGAGGTTGCTGTGAGCTATGATGCTACAGCACTCTACTGAGGGTGACTAAGTTTGACTCTGTCTCAAAAAAAAAAAAAAAAGAAAAGGGTATAATCTTTTGGGAAACCACTTGTGTTTTACGAACTTATCTTCAAAACGAGATACTTTGGGCGGCGCCTGTGGCTCAGTGGGCAGGGCGCCAGCCCCATATACCAAGGGTGGCGAGTTCAAACCCATGGCACTGAACTGAGGGCGATAAAGCGAGACTCTGTCTCTACCAAAAAAAAAAAAAAGAGAGAGAGAGAGAGAAAGAGAGAGATACAGTGTAGAAAGCTCTAACAGAAGTCTGCTGCTTGCCCATTTTTTTGCAATTCTTCCAGTTGAATATAGTGTAGTTGGTATTATTAAGTGGAGAGAAGTTGGTTAAAGTCATTGAGCACAATTCCCTATTTTTCTGCCTGTCAGATTATACTATTAAATCACAATATTTTTTTTCTAATAAAATTACCATATTATTAAAGTGCTTTCTGCTGCTTCCTCTTCCAATTATGATCACAGAAGTCTCCCGGAAGAGGGTGTGGAAAATCAAGTGTCTGGTACCAAGGTGACTAAACAGGGGAAGTGCTTCTTAGGGTCTTGTTTCTAAAGGCCACCTCTCCGTCATAGTAGCTTGGTGTCGGCAGGTGGGGTTCTCTTCAATGTTTGTTTTTTTGTTTTTCAGACAGAGTCTTACTATGTCGCCCTTGGTAGAGTGCCGCGGCATTTCAGCTCCCAACAACCTCTAACTCTTGGGCTCAAGCGATTCTCTTGCCTCAGCCTCCTGAGTAGCTGGGACTACAGGCGCCCACCACAACACCGGCTATTTTTAGAGACGAGGTCTTGCTCTGGCTCAGGCTGGTATTGAACCCGTGAGCTCAGGGCAGTCCACCCACCTGGGCCTCCCAGGGTGCCAGGATTACAGGTGTGAGCCACCTCGCCAGACCCCTCTCTTCTTCAGCCTTCTGTCTCAAGAGCTATGAACTGCTTCATAGCTTCGTAAGATGATAAAATTAGAGCAAGGGCTGTGAGGTAAGAAGAGGGAGCCTCTCTGTAGAGAGGCCCATGTGGAGCTAGTTAGTCTGAGAGCAGTGAAGGAAGCTTTGAGAATGGAGTGTTTGTGGTGGTCAGTCTGTGCAGATGTCAGTGATCGTGAACTTTAGTTTTGCACTTGTCTCAGTTTCTCACTCCACTGGACAGGGGGTGACTTTACCCAATTTCATGGGACTGAAGCTTAGAGAATTTCAGGCATGTGCCAGACAGCTGGTAAGTGAGCTCTGCTTCCAAAAACAACCTCAATAGAAATTAGAAGCTGGCTGGACACGGTGGCTCACGCTTGTAATCCTAACACTTAGGATTACAAGGAGGCCAAGGTGGGTGGATTGCCTGAGCTCACAGGTTCAAGACCAGCCTGAGCCAGAGCAAGACCTTGCCTCTAAAAATAGCCAGACATTGTGGCCAGCGCCTGTAGTCTGAGCTACTTGGGAGGCTGAGCCAGTAGAATCACTTGAGCCCCAAGTTTGAGATTACTGTGAGCTATGATGCCGCCGTGGCACTCTACCAAGGGCAACCAAGTGAGAGTCTGTACCCCCCGCCAAAAAAGAAAATAAATTAGAAGTGCTGTGTCACAGAAGTTCTCCTTTCTCTCTCTCTCTCTCTCTTTTTTTTAGACAGAGTCTTACTTTGTTACCCTTGGCTCACAGCAACCTCAAACTCCTGGGCTCAAGCAGTTCTATTGCTTTATCTTCCCAAGTAGCTGGGACTATAGGCACCTGCCACTACACCTGGCTAGTTTTTCTATTCTTAGTAGAGACGGGGTGTCACTCTTGCCCAGGCTGGTCTTCAACTCCTGAGCTCAGGTAATCCACCTGCCTCAGCCTCCTGGAGTGCTGGAACTATAGGCATGAGTCACTGGCCTCCTTCCTCTTTGACAGGGTTAGATCTGGAAGGTCAGGGAGCTTGTGTCTGTCCATATCCCTCAGCCCCTGTTGAGTGAGGAGGTCTCAGTCCAGGGACCCACTGTGTCTTCCTCTTCAGGCAGAACTATGAGGGCATCTAGGCAAGGTGGGGTCCGCTCGGAGGGCCCACCTGTGGCATTTTGTCCGGTCCCCAGCATGCGTGGGACAGCATAGACCATGTGACAGACGTCCTGGCACCTGTGCAGGGATGTCCCCTCCGGGCTGTGCTGTCCCCATGGGGTACCTGCAGGCCCCTGTGGTGCTGGGTGCTGGCACTCTGGGGCAGAGCTTGAGGACATCTGAACCAGCCTTCAAGCAGAATAGCTGGCTCTGCTCTCCACATGCAACCTTGACTCTTTTTGAGGAAAATCGGTTCCATTGGATTCAGCTGGGGCTTTTTTTTTTTTTTTTTTTTGGAGACAGTTTCACTTTGCCACCCTCCATAGAGTGGGTAGTGTGTCATGGCATCACAGCTCACAGCAACCTCAAATTCTTAGGCTCAATTGATCCTCTTGCCTCAGCCTTCCAGGTAACTGGGACTACAGGCCCCTGTCACCATGCTTAGCTAGTTTCTCTGTTTTGCTCAGGTTGGTCTCAAACTCCGGACCTCAGGCAATCCATCTGCATCGGCCTCCCAGAGTGCTAGGATTACAGGTGTGAGTGACCACACCTGGCCTGGATTCAGGTTTGCTTCAGTGCCTGTTTGTGTTGCTCTGGGCTCATTGCAGGACGTATCTCATTCTATGCTGTGCTGTCGACATTTCACCTGTTCCAGTGATTCCAAGCAGCTGGCCTTGACAGTGTGGTCACTGCACCCCCAAAGCAGCTCGGCGTGCTTCCTGCACATATGTGCTGGTTTTATTTTGAAACTCCTATTACATTGGCCATTGCTGTGGTTGCTTTGTAGTAGTTTTGCTTCCTCCGAGTGTCTTGGTCTCCTTTCTGGTCCATGCAGAAAGGAGTCTGATGTGCACACTCATCATTTTGATGGCTGCAATAGGAGGTGCGCTGATAAGATTTGAACTCACTAGGTAGAATACCTCTTATTACCTTCACTCTGAAGTTGGCTTCCTTGCCTATAAAGTTTGCTAATAAATCTAAGAAATATGCTGCTTCAGTATGAAAATCCCCAACTTCAAAGCTCCTTGGGTGTTGTTAACCATACTTGCAGAGTGAGTGAGCAGCTGCTGCTTTTTTTTTTTTTTTTTTTTTTTTTTTTTTTTTTTTGTATATATTTGTAGATTCGCATGGTGGTTAGGGCTTGTTTTAATTTATATAA
>CAUYRH010030997.1:0-19464 GCA_963574655.1 Perodicticus potto
TATTTTTTATTTTATTTTATTTTATTATCTTTATCATTAAATCATAGCTGTGTACAATAGTGCAATCAAGGGGTACAATGTGCTGGTTTCATATACAATCTTAACTATTTTCATCAAACTGATTAACATAGCCTTCCTGGCATTTTCTCAATTATTATATGAAGACATTTGTATTCTGCATTTAGCAAGGTTCCCCTGTACCCTTCTAAGATGCACATCCATTTTGTTTTAATCACAACTTTTAAATAATATTAATTGTTAACCTTTATCCAGAGGATGGACTCAGCCAGGCTGCCTGGCTTTGACTCTGAGCTCCACTTTTACTAGCTCTGTACTTAGGCAAGTTACCTAAACTCCCTGGTTCCCCTGGTCTCTCATCTACAACAGGAATAACAGAGTATCCACCTCTTAAGTTTATATACAATTAAGATTAAATGAATTAATACTTATAAGGTATTTAGGACAGTGCCTGGAAGATAGTAACTTTTAAGTGTGTGCTTAAATTAAAATGTCATACATTGTAAACACAAAAATTATGCTAATTATGCTTTGGAAATAATAATAGCCATTTCATACAATGAAAGGGAAGATACTTTGGTAATCTTTTATCAAGATATCACAAACTACAACAAGCCGTGAGTCAAATTCCAAATCTAACTTGCTTTACAAGGTAATAATAACAGCAAGTGTTTGGTGGCTTTATAAGATCTTGATGTTTGGATGACCACAGATTTTCACTGTGACTATTTCCAGTGTTTGGGACATAGAACTTCTCTGCAGTGAGACGGTGTGGTGGTGTGTGCTGGGGGTATGAAGAAGGGCCATGGTAGGTGTCAGGATAGTTTCTCAGGCTTCCTAGAGGGCTTTAATGTCTCTGCTCTGGTCACTGATGCTATTCACATGTGAATCTGGGGATTAGGCCTGTGATGAATGATGGCTACCATCTTTCTCCTCTCCATCAGCCAGCAACATGGTATCGGCTCGGGATGAGCAAAGCTGACGTTCTCTGGTATTAGGAAAATGGCCTGTGTCTCTTGTGCTGGAACCAGCATTGGGTTCATATCAGCATAGCCTGTCAGCAAACAGTGACTTATGACACGAGTCGATGCAGAGGGAAAGGAGGGTGGGTGAGTGGAAATGTTACACGTTTTCCTGGCTGTGGCTGCCTGTTGTACCAGGCACATTATCTGCTGTCTTCTTCAATGTGCAGCTTTGAGAGCAGTGACATTTGGGGCCCATTTAAAGTTGTGGAAAGAGAGTCTCGGATAGCTATTCAGTGCAGTGACATAATGCCAACAGAAGCTGAATTTTCCAGCTCCAGTAAAGAGCTTGCTTCCCATGTTCTTTTTGTTCTGTTGCAGGATCCTTGCTAAATGGTTCAAAGAGGAAAAGAAAACTTCAGAGAATGAAATGATGGAAGCAAGGAAAGTTTCACTGGAAATTTTAATTTTAAATTTAAACTTCTTAATTCTACTGATTTTCAGACTGCCACCATTCCATCTGAGGCCACTCCAGTCCTTGAGATTCCCTCATTTATTCAAATGCTGATTTCTCCTCCTGGGTAAGAGGGATACACCAGGATGTGGTGGTCCTGTTAAGGGCCACCATTGTGTGGCTTGGTTTTCTGGCATTTTGTCTTCATGTTTCTCAGCTTCTGGCTTGTTCTGCTTTTTCCCCACCTAATCTTTCGTCTTACTTTGTCACAGTAGTGTATTTCTCTAAATCCATTAGTCCTCTGTGTGACAGTTCCCAGGAGATTGTAGCACTGTCTGGTGAGGCATGAGCATATCTGGAGCTGCTGATTGCTGCAGCAGGTGCCTCTGCTGGACGGCCACTGTACAAAGGGCTGCTTGGAGCATGGGATATCCTTGAAAAATGGGACTGCCCCCAGAGGGAATCAGACACATTAATAAATCACAGCCCTGGCCGTTAAATCCTGACAGAATCTGACAATGAGAGAAGAAATGGTCAGTTTTAAGGAGTAGCCCTGCGAAGTCTTCAAGATCAAATTCCCTTGTAGCTCTGGCTTTGCCTATAGAATTTCTAAAAGCAAAGCTGATCAGAGATTCAAGCAGAGCCTTCTCCAGTTACTCAAAGGAGTTATTCGAATTGGTTAGTTCGAAGCACCTTGCTTAAATCATTTGATAGATCTAAAGGAAATTTAATAATCAGCTGCTACCTTTGTTCTCTCAGACATTTGCTAATCTGTCAGCAACTTAGTAGGTTTTGTATCAAGTACTATGGCTGTTCTGTGGTCAGTAGGAATTCTGTTCAAGGATGATGACAGCCAGAGACCCAGGGTGTACAAGATACTATCCTGCCTAGAGAGATTATCCATCAGGGTTCAGCTACAGAATGAGGCAGTGTCTGGCTAATCATATCAGTAACCTTGGCTTTAACTAGGGCTGGAGAGCAAAGGAGGAAAAAGGTAGGATTGTGTCCTTGCAAATTACTGTAGTCCTGACATTCTCTGGGTGGGCACCTCATGGAGAGGCTGAGAGAGGAGGTGATTATGCAAGGTGATCAAGCATCTGATGCTAGGGGTCTCTGGATTCAGACAATGGGAATTTAAATGGCAGCAGAGCTATTTACTTGCTATATGACCTTGGAGTAATAAACTCCTTAACCTGCCCAGGCCTTAGTTTCCTTAGCAATGATATGGGGATAAAAATAGTACCTAACTTACAGAATTGTTTTGAAGATTAAATGCATGTGAAGTGTTTCACGTAGTGTTCAGTACACAGTAGCTGCTGTTCTTAATGATTCATAGAAAAATAAAACTTTTTTTCTAAAGCGTTTCTCACCCACTTAGAAGAAAGAATGTGTGAGTGAGTCAAGCCTCACAGCATAAAAGCACATCAGCCCAGCTTGACTCCACTTCAGTAAACATTTGTGAAGTCAGTGTGGTAGATTCTGGTTCCTGCCAAGACACTAAAGTAAATGACAATGTTCCTGTTGTCACCGCAACTATACTATTTTACAAACTTTCCGACAAGGCACATATGCATGAAGGAAACAGGAAGGATTCCAAGGCAGCACATAAGCAGGCTGGAGTTTCTGAGGATGCTGACATGCCAAATCCCTAGGAGCTACGAGCGAAGGCAAAAATCTATTCATCAGGATGGCAGATGGCCTTCCTGCCCCTCTCCAACCACTACGCTGCCTGCTTCCTCAGATGTTTGCAAAACGGCTAAGGTATTCTACAAGGCAAGATGCTTAAACCCATCTCCCCACTTGAAAGGAACCTAGGAACCAAAGGGATTCAGAGACAAAGTAGACCGCCACCAGCGACTTTCCACTGCATGTTCACCTCCTTCAGTTTTTCTCTCTGCCATCGTCCATCTCTCCCTTTTTACTGCTGACACCAGGGCAAGTCTAATTAGTTTGGGAATCAGCTGCGCTTGGCCGAGGAGCCTGTTTGGTGACTGCCTGGGACACGCAGCAAGTGACTCTGTCCCACCCGCCATTCCTTTCAGCATCTGCCCCTC
Organism: Perodicticus potto; assembly: GCA_963574655.1. Classification (NCBI taxonomy): domain Eukaryota; kingdom Metazoa; phylum Chordata; class Mammalia; order Primates; family Lorisidae; genus Perodicticus; species Perodicticus potto. Next base: position 3,489 of record CAUYRH010030997.1, read on the forward strand.
TCCTGTAATGGCGTTTTAAACTTCCACGCGCAGGTTTGACGACATCTCCTGTGAGAATCATTTTTATCCTCTCGCCTTCCAGATTTTATTCCTTTGTCAGCTCCTTTTCTTCCTTCTGTTCTCAGATCCATGTGTGTCTTTTGACCCTTCTTTCTTCTTTCTCCTGCGCAGACGGCACCTCGGAGGCCCTGCCTTCTCTTCTTTGCACTTCTGTTCTATTGCTTGGGAGATATTTCTGCTCATTGGGCTTTCTGTTACTTCAGAGGAAAGTAAAAACTGAAATTATCCAGTTTTAATCCCCAACTTTCCCACACATGACCTCAAGAGAGTCAACATTCTTAGGCTTTCCTTTTAGTTACAGCATTCTCCCCTTCTCTCCCATTCCAGAACGTCATCACCCTCCAGGCTTCCGTAATCCCCTCAGATCCAAACTCTAGTGTAGACCATAAACTACTCTAACTACTTTGAATATTCATGATGCCTTCTCTGAGGATTACTTATTCATGCATCCATTCATTGATTTATCAAACGTTTATTAACAATCTTTCATATGCAAGGCCCTGTGCTGAGCATCCCCTGGGAATGAACACCAACTTAGTCCCTGACTTATGGATCTTACAGTTTTATACAGGAGACAGTCAACTAGTGAACAAATAAAATTTGTTGAGCTGTCCTTTTTGCAGTTTGGCCTCATCTTTCCTTTGAGACTCATCGAATGGATCTTAAACTCTCCACAGGTTCTGTTGAATTAGGATAGCTATTTTATTACATTAGATGTTTCTATGGGTTGGCACTTCATTTGACAAAACTCATAGAGGCCTAAGGAGATGAATCTACTGATTTGTCTTTACAGGGGAAGCAACTGAGCATCTAAGTGGTTAGGAGATTTTCTTGAAGTCACATGACTCTTCAGTGCCCCTCCCCACCCCAGGGATTTAACTCAGGTCTTTGAGTCCACAGCTCAAGGTACTGTGTGGGGACTTAGGTGCTTTGTAAGTTCTAGTTCTGTTGTTCTTGTTAAAGTTGCCAGGGAGTTTGCTTGTTTGTCTTGTGTAGTAAAGGCATTTAGACCTCAGGAAAATATAATTTTATCCGTCAGATTACCCATCTCTTCTGTTAGGGTTAACTATATCAGCTAGCTCTGACTCATTCTCATTTGTTTATTTCTCCTTCAACAACTATTTATTAACTTCTACATGTTTGGACACTGTGCTAGTCACTGGGAATAAAACACAGGAAAGATAGTTACACCGTCTTCATGATGCCTTTGGTTAATTAGGGATAAAGCATGAATAAAATGTATCTAAAAGTGAATATGCAATGAAAACAAACATAAATGGGCCTGTGTTTTTTTCAAAAGCTTACGTAGCTTCTCAGCTGTATAACATCTTACAGAATGAACAATCCCACATTCAGATATTTCCTACAATCAAGTGAGGTTCCTTTGGTAGAACTAAACAACTCGTTATATTGGGCATCTGTTCCTTTCAGATTTGTGCTTGCCTGTCCCTCACTCAGATGCTCTGCTCCTGAATCATGCTTTTTCCTTCCACTTTAAATCAGAGGCTTTGGCGAATTACCTCTTTCCCTGAGATGTGTCAAAAGTTTTAATATCCTTTGCTTTCTTGGGGATTCTAAGTTAAACTTCCCGTGTGAATGTGTGCCAGGCGGTGAATGCATGGGGACGGGAGACACCAGCATCAGCTTTGCTTACTGCCCGTTAATCCAGCTTGTGTCTGTACGTCCTGTGCGGAGGCTCTGGAGACCATCGGCACTGACGCTGCGCCCAAAGTCATTATTAAGTGCTCTCGAGTGTAAACTAAGCTTCCCTCGGTCCTCAGCCCCTAATACCACAAAGCCCTGGAGAACCGAGCCCGGCTGATCCAATGATGTCCTCCGCCTCTCTGCACAGCTGGATGTGCTGGTCTCTTCCAACATTTCCCATTAGTTTTCTGCTTAGTCTTTTGACGTTCCTTATCCATCCTGCTTTCTTCTCTTTGCCTTGGTCACCACGTGAAACTGTAAAGTGAGTCTGAAGTATACTGCCTTTTGGCAGAAGCTGAAAAGACTTTGCATTTGTATAATTTGATTTTGGAGAATAAGAGTCAAGCAAAAGTCAACAAATTTTTCATTAAAACCTATTCCAGTCTAAGAGACTATTCTAAAGAATTCTATTCTTGCAACTTACCTACATTAGAAGTTATTTAATGTGTATACTTCTACTGATGCCTCCTAGAATTTCATTTTAATATCTTCACATGTCTGTAACATCATATGAAAAAATTTAGAATTATATTTCTCAAAGAGAAGGAAATCTATAAACTTACTGCTTAGGAGTTTTTAAGCCATTTTAGCTTTGGCAACAATAACATTACCAGAGCTTTCTATCCCCCCCTCTCTCATATTTATGTGTGTGCGTATATCAAATATATATATGCTTTTAAATTATGCAGACATTCCACATTATCTTTTTTCTTCCTTTTCTCTACTCTACTATATATATACATATGCTTTTAAATTATGCAGACATTCCACATTATCTTTTCTCTTCCTTTTAAAATTACAAGCCTTCAAATAAATCAGTGACATTTGTCACATTTGATCCTTAGTAAGTAAATTCCTGAGAAATGCATCAGACAAAAAAATGCACCTAGCTTTTTACCTTTTTAATACAGAGTATCAGCATGTTTCCCCCCCATCATTTATTGGTTAAAATCCAAACTTATTAGTGTGACAGGTCAGTCAGCCAGCCCCAGCATACCTCTCCGGCACTGTCTTCTATCACTCTCTGACCCAAATGCTCTGTTGACATTTTCCTCATACTTTCAACCTATCACACATGCAGTTTTATGTATCTAGGCTGTACCATATACTGCTGCATCTCCCTACTGGAATATTTTCATATTTTCTCTCTTTTGGTGAATTTCTACTCCTTCTGGAGACACAGCACATATATTTTTTCTTCTGTGTTTTCTCCTTTCATGTAGGCCTATTATAAAGCTGACTTTCATACTACTAGGTGATACATTCACTGAAGTGCAACCATAGCTATTCATCTTTACAAGCCTAATATCCAAGCGGGTAGAAGATACAGTTGCTAGTCAAGTGGATGAAGTACAGGATTCTTAAAAACTCTGACAAGGCTTCTGACAGAGCATTTCCACCTGGATTGTCTTACTTAATGGTATTAGCATCCCCATTTTGCAAAAAGAAAAGCTCAGAGAGGTTAAGTGCCTGGTAATAAGCAACAGCATTGGCACTATCTGACTCTAGTGTCACAATTCACTAGACCAGGCTAGATGCAATCCATCAGGCTGGCATGCGATCCAAATATAAAGTAAGATTACACCTGTAAGAGGCAGTCTAGTGTCAGAAAGTACCCAGGCTTAAGAATCAGGAGAGTGTGATTCCAGTGGTGACCGTTTCACTTAGCTGTGACATGAGGCAGGTCACACTATTGCTCTGGGTCTCAGTTTTCCCACTTGTAATATGACAGAATTGAACCACATAATATCCAAGGATCATTTACATCTACCATCCCTATGAATGCTCCTCCCTTAATGATTCCTTCCTATTTGCAGCCTATGGAATGTTTAGTAGACAGAAACAAGCTGCTCAACAGAAAAACTCCCAATTCCAATATAAATATTTATAACAATATTAAAAATTTTTCTGAATGCTTTACCCTGAATTTTGTCCAAACAAAGAGAATGAAAAGAATTCTTTTTGTATGGAAAAATGCTTTGAGATGCAGCGCAAGGGAAAGTTAAGACCCTAAGGCCTGGATCTCTGGGAACCTAAGTCACCAAAAAAAAAAAAAAAAACCAAAAAAAAACTCAACTCATATTCAAGAAAAAAATCTAGAAACCCGGGGAGTTAGGATTAGAAAGTGGAGCAGAGAAGCAAGAAAGAAGGAAAGAGTGCTAGCAAAGCCAGAGTACTGGAGACTTTGGGGAACAACAGTATTTACTATTGAATTTCAGCTTCTTCTGCTCTCTCAAAATTTTAGTAAAATCTGTGTACACCAGAGCCATGTGTGAGTTGTCTTTTTGGGGGCTGAGTTCCAAATCCCACTCAATGCATTATCGGATGGCAACATGAACAGAACAGAGACAAGATCTTTCAGGGACTCCACGCAGGCTGTGGGTTGCTCAAGGGTGGCATGTGTGTGCATGTGTATGGAGGGGCAACTCAAATCCTACACACCGTAGACGTGTGCATTAATGAACATTTCCCAGTATGTGACCGTCAGCGTCTTGTTCTAATTAAATCACTATGTTATGACAATTTCTGAACAGATAGAGGTAAAGTGACCTCAGAGATGGGTATCTTTCTCTAATTTAAACAAAGGTGACATGTGATCTAGTGGTGGTACTTGGTCTTAAACCAAACACATCCACAGAACACAGGTTCACTTCAGTCAATCATGAAACCAGAAGGAGGTCCTTAGGAAGGGCACTGCATTTCCCAGTATCTGTCAAAAGTGTTTTGCATCAATCACTTTTAGGTAGATATTTGAGGAGAAGACAATCTCAGCTGACATCAAAGTGACATATTGACAAAGCTCTACCAGGTACCTTGACAGACAGTCATACAGATGCACTCCCTCCCTCCACTGGTCTTTCTCCTGCTCCTTGTTATATGTGCAGATGTGCTTGGGTTTTTTTATGTGAATCAGAACTGGAGTAAAAAATTGATGAGCCCACGTGGCACTAGTATTCCACAGAATTATCCGGGGGTGTAATCAACCCTATACAAGGAAATTGTGGGTTTCTTAGGCGTGGGAGATACATAGTGTCTCCCTCCCAACTCCCCTGGAGTTAAAATGTGAATGGAGCATAAACTGCCCCCTCTGCTCATTTACTGCATCTGGAGGACGCAGGGAATTCTCAATTGCTCACAGACACATCCCTTTTACCGCTTCGTTTACAGGCAATCATATCACTCCACATGAACTATAATTTCCTCTTTGTTATCTTTGCTTCCTTCAGACAAACATGATTCACCAAAGAAATAGTAATGAAGCATTACCTTTGGTGTAATGGCTGCCTGCACTGTCGAGATGGGAGTGTGCCAAGATTGGAGGTGAATGCATACTAAGGAAGGCAAAGGAATTACACTTCTGGTTGATGTCTGAGTATCCTGCAGTTTGCTATTTACTTTTTAATATACTTATATATTTATCTAAAACCTCTAATGATTTTGGGGGGGGTACAGTGATATATAGAATCTGATCTTTTATAAGGTCCACTATAAATAATTACCTAATGACAGTCATTCTAAAAACTTAACTCCAATAACTATTATAATCATTGGTTTCTTTATTCATTCACTCGCTCATCCTTCTATCTCTCCACCCACTGATTTAACAAGCATTTCCTGAGTGTTTACTTCTATGCCAGGTATTGTTTTGCAGCTTACAATATCAGTGTGTTTGTTGATGAGACCATGTGACTCAGTATCTGTCCTATTAGAATTTAGTTTAGTTCTCAACTTTGGCCATACCCTGGAATCACCACCCATCTTCTAAACAATACCAATGTCTATGTGGCACTTCTTAACACCTGTATTTAATTGTTCTGGGATGTGGGTTTTTAAACTCTCCAGCTGATTTCAACACAAAAGAAATGTTGGGAATCACTGGCATACCTACAGGTAAGGGAGATGAACTATAAAGTAAGGAAATGAATGATAATGACCTGATGCACAGGCCATGAAGAAGGGTAAGACCATGAAAAAGGGACACTCTATCAACGTTCCTTCTGAAATAAAGCCTAAGGTTTAGAAGGATGTAACTGAAAAGTAAATTTTGTTCATCTGTGTCTTTATACATTTTCCCGTGCTGTGATTGTGTTTGTAGTAATGGACATTTCTCCTCTGACAGAAAATCAATGAAGCAATTGGCAGAAAGCTTAAATTCAGGCTTCTCTTACTATGTCCTAAAGTTACTTTTCCTAATCAGAAAGTGGACTTTTGGAATGAATGCAACTTCCCACATAAGAAATGCAATATGACAGATCTCCTCCGTCCTGAGAGCAGATCCTTTTTGCGTGGTGGTAGGATTTAGCAGGAAGAATATGGCTGCAGTCAGACATAGACATTCTGACATGAGATTCTTCTCTCACCCCTGCTTCCTGGCTCCAGCAATGTCATTGTATAGGTCCCTGAGCCTCTCCAAGACTCTGGCTCCTTATGTGTAAAATGGGGGTAAATATAGGGCCTTCTCCCAGAGGAGGGTCTCCTAATGTGAAGATTAAATGACATAAAATACAGAAAGGAACTAGGTTGGTGCTAGGCCCAATGTACCTTATAAAGGCTGATCACTTTGTTTGGATATTCAAGGCCTCCCTTGCTGGAACACAGACTCAATGAGGGCAAAGGCCAAGTCTGTCTTGCCAATCCTCATGTCACTAATATCACTAGCACATATGCCAGACACATAGCAGGCATTCAAATATCTGTAATTCACTTGAGTTATATTTATGTATTTAGCCTGGCAAGTCCAGCCAGAACCCTATTCAGCTGAAATGTGCAGATTCTGGCAATAAATGTCATCTCAAAGGCTTTTGGATGAGTTCAACCTGTGAAATGGCACTGAGGCTGTGTCACCTTTTCCTACCACCAATTCTGTGTCAAGAGGGACACAAGAGTGCTGGAGAACCAAAGGCTTTGTATTACTTAGCTCATTTGGGTCCTGGTCTAAAATCTCTCAACTTGCTTCAAGTGCTGCCCCAGAAAGCACAGGGAACCAGCATTATGACTGTGTAATAGTCATTCACTAGACCTCATTAGCAGGGTCTGTGCAAGTGACATCAGCCCTTTGAAAAATACCACTGAGGTTTGCTTTTAATGGCCATCGGGGCATCTAACTACTTGTTATTACCAAGAAGAATTAATGTTCCCGGAAAAATCATAGCAGCTACTGTATCTTATAGGTTAATCAGGCCAAGCAATAGGTTGCAGGCAGGAAGCAAGAGTTCAATGGCAACAACCTGTGGTTATGAGATAAAAAAAATCTATCCCAGCATCATGAAAAATAGGTATTCATTTGGCTTTTAGGGGGAAGAGAACAATGTAACTCACAAACGTAGATTTAATGGAGGATCAAAAACTCTATGAATGCATGTAAAAAAAATAGGCAATCTCTAGGATGATACAAAATATTAATTTGAAAAATTAAAACAAAATCTCATTAGAGTTTAATGTGTAATTTCATTTTCCTGCTATGGGAAGGAGAGAGCTTTTGATTCCTAGTAGCAGTCAGCAATGGGAAGAAAATGTAGCCAGACAAGGAGTCTTACTTCTGATATTTTCTGCTTGGTCTGGTCCTCCAGGCAGCTGGATTTAGACCCCCGTCTTCCCCTACAAATGTCTGAGGAGTCAAAAGGAGACTATTTTCGTCACTCTAGTGTTCGAGTCAGTGGATTTTAAAACATTTGCTACTTAAATGTTTTCCCCCATTTTTAGGCAATGCTACCACCTCTATTTCTTACCACACTGCAATTAAACTTAGAAAAAGCTTCAAAAGCTCTTTCATTCATAATCACAATGCATGCCACCTCACCCTGTCTGTGTTGGGCTGTGTTTTTCAGTTTGCCTCTCCTTGGGGAAATAGGGCTCTTTCATGCTTTCATACAGTGGCAAATACCTTTGATATAAAAACATGTCAAAGCAGGGCTAAAGTTAGTTCACTTTAATTTGGGGATCAGGCTGGCAAATTAGTTGGCTCACATTTGTTTTGCTGTTGTGTCTATTATCTTGAGTTATACAGAATAGGCTATTAGCCCCTCGCTGACCATCTACAAGCCATATATAGGTAAATTGTGTAATTCCTGGGACCAATTCCTTGGCCATTCTCAAGAATGAGTAACAGTCTGTTGTTTCCATAACAAAGCCCATGAAATTAACATTTTTGTTCTAGGTAATGTTTGAAGTGGTGCATATACATCATGTTATTTAGGTTGCTGCTGCTCTCATCTCTTTTTTGCGAATGAGCATACTGAGAAAGATAGAGGTTTTTAAACCTTGTCACCTTGGAAGAGTGTCCAAACTTTTTTTTCCAGCTGCACATTGGAAGAATTATTGATATCTTGGGCCACACATTAAATATACAAACACTAATGAAAGCTGATTAACAGCAACAACAAAACTGTGCATACTTTCCATGATATCTGACACTACAGATAAGCAACAAAAGTCATCACAAAATCAGCATGTGGCCCATGGGCTTCAGGTTGGACACCCCTGCTCTAGAAGATGTCCCCTCCAGCAGTCTGAAGCCAGATCTCTGTGCCTAATTTTTACCATGTGCTCCCACCAGTGCACAGAGATCCTGCTTCCCTTACTAATACCTGGAAATCTTATTGAGCTATGAGAAAGGATATGACCTTTTTATTATGCCAAATAGGAGTGGTTTCATATTAACCCATCCCTCGATTTCCTCATCTGCATGATGAGAATAAAATCACTCTTGCCTCCCATTTAAGTACAGGAAGTTTCTGAGACAGCGTTTATGAAAATGCTTTGAAATTTACAAACCACTATAAGAATGTGAGTTGTTCTCTAAAAACCAATAGTACAAAGAATGAAAAGGAATCAATGCTGGTCACAGATCCTGTCCTTCCTCTACTCAATCAATAGAGCTTTTTAAGGAATTTAAACTTAACTCTTCTAACTGACTTCCAGCTTTAGAAAGAGACATTGAAGCACTGACTGTATTGTAATAGGTTCCCAGGTGTCTGATCCATTACGGTCATGTGCTTCACGAATGGTCTTCAAAGTACAGCCCAGTCATTTGCTAGGATAAGTTTTCAAACTGCTGTAATCAGATGGCATCTAATGCCTTCTGCTTTCCATTTCAAGCCCACTCATCACATAGGTTTTCTACACACATCTGCATTCAAAGGCTGAATGGCATTTTCATCATTTCCCAAAGGGCTTTCCATAAGGACCAGAGGGAAAACCATAAACGAATAGACAGATGTATCGTGTTAGGAAGGGTGTCAAGACGTTCCTTTAATCAGTACACAGTCAATATTATCCATCATGAATAATTAATTAGCTTTTCAACTCTGTTCCTCAGATGTCACTGTAAAAATCTGAGGAATGTCATCTGCCCTTATAGAAGGGACAAGCATTGTAATTAAGTTTTAAGCTATTTTGTCAGCATGAAGCTGCCATGAAGTGTGAAATGACTATAATTCACATTTTTTAAGACCCTGAATTTATTAGCTTCTCTTTTTCTACTCAAGGTTAGGGTTATGGCACTTGGATTGTTGAGGGATTTAAATTCCTCTGTGCTTTGTTATTCTGGAGTGAGTATGTCTGAGTTTAAATGCCAGGCAAGGAAAATTATCATTAATGAGTCAGGTTGTTTTTGTAAAAAAAATCCCAAAGAGCTGGAAACTCATCTTCCTTTGTCAATAGGAATTGGTGATAAAAGGTATAACTGGGTAAAAGGACTTGGCATTCCTCTATGAATTACGACAACCATGGCTGAGAAGATGAATGGGAGCTGGAGGCCAGGCGCTCGGAGCTAAGCACAGTTCTGCTAGAGCGTGACCAGTGCACAGCCCATAGACAAAATAAGGAATGTTAAGTTTTCAAACTGCTGTAGGTAAAGGAAATAGAAATGGATTATTCTCTTTTGGAAATGACTTATTATGGACAGAAAAAAGAAAGGCATGGGATAAATCAGTGCTTAGACAATACTGGAGGCTCCGGGAAAACTCTGATAGCCCTCTTTCACAACCATTGTGTTGGAGGCAGTGACTGAACTTCATGCTGGGTGAGCATACACTTCTTGAGGGGAATGGATTTGTAATGATTCCTCTAACTCAAGACCCCTTGTGCTCAATGACAAAGGTGGAAGACATCTCAGTCATTGAATGCAAAAATGAAGCAGAAGAGTAGGGCACTATGTGTGTTTGTGACAGGGGAACCGTAAGGAGCCTTGGGGCTGTGCCAAGAAAGATTAGGAAGAGATGTTTAACCCAAGAGTTGAAAAGTAAGCAGAATTATCCAGAAAGCCAGGCAAAAAGAGTGTTTTAAGAAATGGGAATAGCAACATGGAGGCTGTCACACATTCTAAAGCAAACAGGTACATATTCTTCGGCAGGATGGCTGAAGCCTACAGGTAGGAAGAGAGGAATACTTCTGGTTAAACAGCGAACTGAACAACCCTCCTGTCCCCCTCTCTTCTCCTTGAAATACTCATACAGGGGCCATAAATGGACCCAAAGAAAGGCCAGGCTCACAATAATGAAGAAAAACGGGAGAGAGAAAAACAGAGGAAAGATGTTGATAATGTTTTGCAAGTTGGAGAGCTGACAGCAAATAGTAACTTCATAGCAGATAACAGGAAATGGAAAGCTGAGAGCCTGTGGCTTTGGTGACATCTAAGCTGCAAGTGGATGCTAGCTGGAAAATCATGACCAGGCTCAGGAATCAGAGCTACCAGGCACTGAAGCGGTTGGGAGTGTGTGGTGGGGCTGCTATTACGAAGACTTGCTCGAGTCTCTGTGGGAAACTCTTGGGCCCTGAGAGACTGTTCCTTTACTGCCACTGCCTTCAGTGAAAGATATGAAGTTAACTCTGGTCTGTCATTTCCAGGACAGCTGAGGGCATCAGTGCTGGACAGATAAGAGTGAATGAAGTGAAAATCTACATACTGAAGAGTGAAACTTCTCAGGCCTCATCCTCTGTGAACATACTGACAACAAGATTTGTCCCAAGCAAGAGATTAGGACTCCTCTCTGAGGAAACTAACCAACCCCCTTCCCCAACATCTACAGATTCTAACATTTGGGGTCATCCATCTAAAATCACAGAAGTTCTTCCATCTCAAATCCTACCACTCAACAAGTCTCATTCACGCCCACAAATCTTTTCATTAAATTCTTAGTGCTCCACTCTTAAAGACAGGCTCATGGTGGCTCATGCCCATAATGCCAGCATTTGGGGAAGTGAAGGTGGGAGGATTGCTTTAGTTGAGGAATTCAAGACCAGCCTGAATAACAGCAAGACCCTGTCTCTACAAAAAACAGAAAAATTAGCCAGATGTTGTGGTGGGTGCCTCCAGTCCCAGCTACTCAGGAGGCTCAGGCAGGAGGATCACTTTAAGCCCAAAGTCTGAGGTTTCAGTGAGCTTGATGATGCTACTGCAGTCTAGCCTGGACAATAGAGTGAGATCCTATTAAAAAAAAAATGAGTCGACATCTATGAATCACCAACCATTTAATAAAGTTCCAATCAGAAACCCATAGACCTGACTCAAAAATAAAAGGTAAAGAACAGAAGAAACTTGAAAGAAAGTATCATTGATATAAATTCAAAAAGAAAAGAGGAGACAGTATATCCATAAAATTAATATAGGACGCTATAAATGGAAACCACCATAGAATAAAGAACTTTGGGAATTAAAATATGATAGCAAGAATTAAAGGTTCAGTGGAAGGAATGGAAAATTGAGAGGGAGAGCTGAGGGAGAGTGAAAAGGTAATGGGAGATGACAGATCAGTCACATTAAGGTTATGGCCAGGCTTATTTATTTATTTATTTTTGTATTAAATAATAGCTGTGTACATTAATGCGATCATGGATGGCTAGGCTTTTGGTTTGAAATTTTATCTTTAAGTCAGTGGGAGCCACTGAAGGACAGCAAAGAAAGGAGTGACATCTGGCCTAACATGATACCTATTCCATGGTTGGGAAATGAGGCAAGTTTATCTGGTTCTTTCTCAGATCTGATCGTCTAACTCTCATTTACCTTATATTCTAATGAACCATGGAAAATTCTGGATTGAGGAAAAAAAAAAAGACCTCCATTGGCTGATATTTTTAAAAAATTCACTTTTGGGCCAGGTGCAGTGGCTCAGGCCTGTAATCCTAGCACTCTGGGAGGCTGAGGCGGGTGAATTGCTTGAGCTCAGGAGTACAAACCCAGCTTGAGCAAGAGTGAGAGCCCATCTCTACTGAAAATAGAAAAACTAGCTGGGCATTGTGGCAGGTGCCTCAGTTACTGTGAGAGTGAGGCAAAAGGATCACTCGAGCCCAGGAGTTTGAGGTTGTTGTGAGCTATGATGACACCTGGGCACTCTACCCAGAGCAAAAGAGTGAGACTGTCTCAGAAAAAAAAAAATGTACTTTTGCTTCTCAACTTATTTTGGGTAAAATCTGTTGCCAGCTTGTTTCTCTAAACTCACATTACTCTTTGTTTTAAAAAGATTATAATTGGATTAAAACAATTAAGCAAGGCTTTGTGTTGATAGACCCAGCAGGGCCATCATACTGAAGGGGGGAAAAGGGACACGAAAGCATTTGTGTGTTTCTGAAGAATAACAGAACAATATACCCCATACAGTTTACATAACAAATGTAGCAGCTGACATTTTAATCAAGATAAAAACAATAATAAAGGCACAGCGCTCTGTTTTGAGGCAGAAGGCAGTTCCACGCTGGCTGCTCTGCTCTAAAAGACTGAGAAGTTAGCACTTACTTTTTAAGATGTCATATCCATCCTGACCACATGGATGAAAGTGCAATCTTACACTCTTCCATTATGGTTTTATCTTTTTGGATGCTTTTTTTCATATTTTAACCCTTTATAAATATTAGAAAATTAATTTAAATTATATGATTTTAATATCTAGATAAAAGCCACTTGTCTGGGATAATTACAATGTTGTTGTCACATTGTCTCTCCCAAAATCAGATGAAAATGGGCTGATGGAGACGGGGACAGTACAAGGCCTTGCTGCAGACATGTATCATTGATGCTTGTAGCTTTCACAGTCTGGTAATGTTTAGCAATGATTCTGAGAAAGTCTTGTGAAATGTTTAGGTTCTCAAGGCATTTCTTCCAATACCTCCTTGAGTTTAAAAGCTTAAAAGCCCAGGACCACTATTGGGGAGGCTGTTCAAAGCTTTAGTTGTGGACTATAGTTCAACTGATGCTTGCTTAAGACCTGATGAAAATCACTAATAGCAGGTGTCTAAGGATGGATTATGAAAGCATTTTTTCCTTTATTATATTCATGGTTCAAAAGGGAAAACTCATGGCCTTTAAGGCTTGGCAAAGTCACATAAACACTCTGTGACTAGCATAATACCCTGTATTGAAAGCTGGTCAAGTGACAAAATCATTTTTATCCATGCAAAGCCAATAGCATTTCTTTATTGTTCTTATCTGATTTAATTTTTCTCTCAAATTTCTAATCCTTATAAGTTGTTGGTAAAAGTTAAATTGAATATATTCTGGCAACCTCTCTGTGATCCAAAAACTTAAACTTATTCTTTAGGATAAACAGTCTTTTAAATTTCCTTTCCTTCTTTGGGATATCATTTTGAAGATAGAGGGGAAGGGGCTTATGTAACCTCCTGGTGATGGGAAGAAAGAAAATTCTGGGAGATGATGTAGTTCCTGTCTGCATCAGGTATTTGGCTAGTAGTCCAGGGTAAGGTCCTCAGTGGATAAACTCTGCTTGGTTCTCTGTGCACCCACTCAGCACACACAGAATGTCTGCTATGAATGCTGTTGGTAGATCACGATTTTAGACACCGCTCCTATGCCACCAACAAGCTGGACTTTCTCCTTTAGAGCCTTTAGCCCCATCACAGGGTATCGCCCTAGAAACCTCCAGTCTTCAGCCTCAATTCCCCATCTACGTTCCTCAACAGGGGTCCATGTGGGCCCTTTCACAAACCATTTCACTTCTTCCAGGAGTTGGAGATTCAAGACTGCTGATGTAGGCCTTTTGTTGTCTAGACGCGTGACAGTCCATGTGGTGTGGGGCCACCCTGCACTTTGGCCTCCTCCCAGAGTCTCAGATGAAAATGTACAATGATGCTTTGCTTGAGACTTTTCTTAAAACCCATGTAATTGTCTTTTTCCCTTAATGACTCAAAGGATAGAGGTGACCAGCACATATATTCCATCACTTGCTTTTCCTACATTTCCCATCTCCTTTTCCTATACTCCACCAGATAACAGAAGAGAAAAGCTTTCAACTTCCTTTTCCTTTCTCCATGGGGCTTCTCCTCTGTCCTTGCCTCATTTCCCCCACTGATGCTATTTGCCTTCTATCCTGTCCTAGTCTCCAATGGCAGAATTACAAGGTACAAAAGTGATGAATGCAGAACATGTGTGTTTAATATCTTCAAAATATAATTTTTAATCACATTTGTAAAATAAGAACTTCTGATACATAGGACAAGGGGGAAGATGAAAATATCTCAAATATTGAAGCTTCACTTTTACTTCATCCCTTCTGTTTCCCTTTCTATGCATGAAGAGAATCATGAAGAAAAGGGCATCTTACAAAAATACTGGGGAGATGGGAGAAAATGGAAATAAGTAGCTAAACCCATTAATACTAATGAGGATGAAGGGGCATATGTCTTTGGATTAATAGGTATTGAGAGAGAGGCAACATGTATTAGTTTGGGGAATTCTAACAGGACACTATGAAAACCCAGTGGACCACATTATGCCTTAGTTAGTGGCTTTCAGACATTTTAACTGTTTGAAATACCTGTTTTCCAGGCAGATATTCTAGAATGTCTGAAGAGGAAAGTTATGATAAAATCACTCGTGTTTTTGGCAAAATGAGAAAATAGAGAGGCAACACAATTACATACCAATGCAGTTAAATGTTTTTGATTTAAAGGATTGTCTTTTATTCTAAGGTTATGTTTTCTCTACTCTGTACAGGAGGTTGTTAACAGTAGATTTCAGTACAGGAGATGTTTTGATGTTTGCTTTTATCCTCAATTGACAAAAAATTCAGATTACCATGACTTGATGGAAACTTTATACTGGTTGATGAAATTTTAAACTCCGGGAACTACTGTTTAAGTTCTTGAACCCTGATTAAAAACAGCCTCTTCTTCCCAAAGCTAACACTTGTTGAGCTTATGTTCATAGAACTTTTCTTATGTTCTAGGTGCTGAGGCGAGCACAGCTTAAGAGATCTGCCCAAATTTCCAAAATAGGTAGTGATTGGGGCCAAATTCACCCCAATACAGAATATCTATAAAGCATAGGCTATGGACCAGCATGGACACTGTTTATGAGTTTTCTAATTTGTAAGGACCTCAAGTAACTGTGTTGTTATTTGGTCTGCTATATTTTTTCACCTTTCCTTTAAATCACTTCAATACTTGTGCTATATAACCAAACACTTTTTAATTCTAAAAATGTAAATTGAAATGAAAGAAATACATAGTCTAAATACATGGAATACTGGGGAGAGGGGGAAGGAGGGAAAAGGGGATTAAGAAAATTAGAGAACATGTCTGTAAAACGTTCAGGAAGGAGAACATTTACGAATTTCTGGGGCTAGGCATGGTGGTTCACGCCTATAATACTAGTACTCTGGGAGGCTGAGACGGGTATTTGCCGAAGATCCAGGAGTTCCAGACCAGCCTGAGTTAGGGTAAGACACCGTCTCTAAAAATAGCTAGGTGTTGTGGCTGGTGCCTATAGTCCTAACTACTTGGGAAGCTGAGGCAAGAAAAATCACTTGAGCCCAGAGGTTTGAGGTTGCTGTGAGCTATGATGCCACAGCACTCTATTGAGTGTCACAAAATAAGACTCTGTCTCAAAAAATAAAAAAGAATATTTAAGATTAGTTGTTGTATGAGAAAGTTGAAATGTTCTAAATTCTTATAGTTCTTAAATGAGAGAAACTGGGTAAGATTTTTCTCCAATATAAAAACAATACTATAGCCGGATGTTGTGGCAGGTAGCTGTAGACCCAGCTACTTGGGAGGCTGAGGCAAGAGAATCGCCTAAGCCCAAGAGCTGGAGGTTGCTGTGAGCGATGACACCAACTGCACTCTACCGAGGGTGACAAAGTGAGACTCTGTCTCTTAAAAATAAAAACAATACTAAAATCCTGTGTGACAGTATTAATAACAATTGGAGAGGCTGGACAAAAAAAGATTTTCTCCATGGCCAATAAATGAAATTCTTTTC
>CAUYRH010030998.1:0-16946 GCA_963574655.1 Perodicticus potto
TGTGAGCTAGGCTGATGCCAGGGCACTCTAGCCTGGGCAACAGAGTGAGACTCGGTCTCAAAAAAAAAAAAAAATCACTTTAAGAATGATCTTAAATCTTGGCTGGGCACCTGTAGCTCAGTGGTTAGGGTGCCAGCCACATGCCCCGGGGCTGGTGGGTTCGAACCCAGCCTGGGCCTACTAAGCAAACAAACAACAATGACAACAACAGAAAATAGCCCACATTGTGGTGGGCACCTGTAGTCGCAGCTACTTGGGAGGCTGAGATGACAGAATTGCTTGAGCCCAAGGATTTGAGGTTGCTGTGAGGTATGATGCCACAGCACTCCACCCAGGGTGACAAAGTAAGACTCTCTCTCAAATAAAAAAAAAAAGAATGTAACAAATCTTGCAAAAATCGTATTTCCAACAATAATTCTTTCTTAACACTAATCTTATTATTCAGAATGTTGTGACAAAAAAGAATATTTCACTGAGATTTAAACTGTTCAAGCAGAATCTGTGTACCTTCCCTGCCACAGTGGGAAGGGTTAACCTGGCTTTTCAACTTCAGACCATCATTTTCTTTTTTATTCCATATCATAAATTTAAGAAGGTCAAAAATGTTTCTAAGACTATTTGTTCCTTCATCCTTTTTCTGAGGCACTGTCTCGCTCTGTCACCAGTCTAGACTGCAGTGGTGTCAACACAGCTCACTACATCTTCAAACTCCTGACCTCACATAATCCTCCTGCCTCAGCCTCCAGAGTAGCTGGGATTAGAGGCAAGTGCCACCATGCCTGGCTAATTCTTTCTAATTTTAGTAGACACAGGATCTCGGGTCTCACTCTTGCATAGGCTGGTCTCCAAACTCCTGAGCTCAAGCAATCAACCTGCCTCAGTCTCCCAGAGTGCTGGGATGATAGGAATAAGCCACCCCTACCCAGCCCTGCTCCTCATCTTTGTGTGACAGATTTTGGGGCTTCATCTACACACCAAAACAGTTATGTAAGAGAAGATGATCTGAATCATTTCAGTTAACTGGCTTACTGATGTCTGCTGACCAAACTGTACAATTCTTTAATTAACTGAAGTGGAATCTTGGTCTTTTGGGGTTTTTTGTTTTGTTTTGTTTTGTTTGAGACAGAGTCTCACTAGGTCACTCTTTCATACAGTGCCCTGGCGTCACCGCTCACAGTGACCTCAAACTCTCGGGCTTAAGCGATTCTCTTGTCTCAGTCTCCCAAGTAGCTGGGACTACAGGTGCCACCACCACACCTAGCTGTCTTTTGGTTGTAGTTGTCATTGTTGTTTGGTGGCCCAGGCCAGGTTTGAACCTGCCAGCTCCATTGTATGTAGCTCTTGCTCTGGCTGCTGAGTTAAATGTGCTGAGCCTGAACTGGAATATTTTGTGAGAAAGACCAAGGTTCTTCCTTGATAAAACCAATTCTATTGCATTTGAAATCTGCTTTACCAGGTCCAAATTAACACTAAAGAATTTTTTTTTTAGAGGCAGGAGACTAGCTTGAGCCCAGGAATTGGAGGTTGCTGTGAGCTGTGATGCCACAGCACTCTACCCAAGGTGAAAGCTTGAGGCTCTGTCTCAAAAAAAAAAAAAAGAAAGGAGTAACAGCTTCCTTGCAACTGGGCACGAAATGTCATCAAGCCACATGCAATAAAGATGGTTCCAGTCCATGAACCCCTGTATCACTTTCCCTCCGGAGAAACCCTGACTGCCCCCTTCTATCATCGCCCAATTCAGCAGGAAGCAGTTAGATCGAGTCTTCGCCCCTTTTCCCTAACAGCAGTTGGGGTTTCTACTCGGAGAGGGAAAATTGATGCAGGACATTTGGCGCCCTGGCCAGCTCAGTGGAGCTGGCGGACCTGCCACCTCCTCCTTGGCGGTGTTGGTGCTGCGGCAGCCAGCTGAAGAACCAGTGGGCTGGATGACAGGCAAGGAGGGGGACCTCCAACCCCCACTGGAGGCTCCAATAGCCAAAAAGGCCGGACAGTTGCCGAGGAGACAGCTGTGCCTTGGTGTCTCCTTCACTTTACACTTAGGACTAAATGTAGAACCCCTATTTCCTATGCCTAGGTCAAATTCATGTGAATTTCCTAGGCCTCAATTCCATGAAGGGACTGTGTGTGTTCATTGATACATTCATTCACTTTGCCCCAGCGGAAGGGACTGTGTTCGTTCATTGATACATTCATTCACCTTGCTCCTGGCAGAAGGGACTGTGTTCATTCGTTTCCTGGCCAAGGAAACCATACACCTATATATACTCCGAAACTAAAAGCCTAAAGGGGGAGACAGGGAAAGACCAAAAGAGAAACGGAGAGAGCTTTTCTCTCCCCACTTAAGTTCTCTCTCTCTACCAGGAGCTTTAGTGTTTTCTGTATTCTTTTCTATAATTAAATTCTGTCTTACCACTGGAAAAAAAAAAAAAAAAAAGAAAATGCCATGAAGCCTATGTTAAACAGTTTGACGAAAACATTTCAGATTGTATATGAAACCAGCACATTATACCCCTTGAATGTATTTAATAAAAAATAAAATAAAAATAAATAATAAATAAATAAATAAATAAATAAATAAATATTTTCTGAGAGAGAAACGGAGAGAGCTTTTCTCTCCCCACTTGAGTTCTCTCTCTCTACCAGGAGCTTTAGTGTTTTCTGTATTCTTTTCTGTAAATAAATTGTCTTACCACTGGAAAAAATAAGTAAAAAAAATAATAATAAAATAAATAAAGTATCACTATGAGTCTCACTATGTCACCCTCAGTAGAGTGCCGTGGTGTCACAGCTCACAGCAACCTCAAACTTTGAAGGTTTAAGCGATTCTCTTGCCTCAGCCTCCCATGTAGCTGGATATAGACTTCCGCCACAACACCTGGCTATTTTTTGGTTGCAACTGTCATTGTTGTTTAGCTGGCCCGGGCCGGGTTTAAACCCACCACCCTCAGTGTATATGGCTGACACCATAATCACTGTGTTATGGGTGCCGAGCCGACATTGAAGAATTATTGAAAGAAATTGGAAAAATTTTAAACCCAAAGGCAATACAAACAGGATATTTTCTGTTAGAAATAACCCTCAGGATAATTTCTGTTGATATTTTCTGTTTCTTTGAGGCCTTAATAATCAAGTACCTGATGCACAATTTCTTTATTGCATTTAGTAGCTATTTGTAGGGAAGATAGTGGTGGTGACAAGTGGCTATTAATCATTATGATGGTGGGAAACGGTATTTATTTCACTATGATGGTGGGAAATGATGTTTATTTCATACGCTGGGGCAGCGCCTGTGGCTGAGGGAGTAGGACGCTAGCCCCATATACCGGAGGTGGTGGTTTCAAGCCCAGCCCTGGCCAAAAAGCGAAAATATATATATATATATATATATGAATAAATAAATAAATAATATATATACATAAATATATACAAATAAAAAAATATATAAATATATTCCATACACAGATGGAAAGAGAAGCTGATAGCTTTAGAAGTAAGGGCCTATTCCTGTTTTTTTCTTACCCTTTTAGGCCATCACTGTCACTATGATAGGCAATACTTTCTACCAGGAAGAAAAAGATGTAGGGAATTTTTTTTTAAATGACAAAAACAACAAAACCTGTCATTATTTTCTCCCCGTGATGTTTAGAGACATTGCAAAGTCACGTTCCCACCTGGGCATCCCCCAAACCATGTTCTCATTTGAGAACTATTTACATGAAATTAGTTTTAAAAACCTCCTTGTCTGATTCTAACCATTCCTTAGCCCAGTCCCCCAAATGTGGTTTTTAAAATGTTTCTATTCAATACTTGTAAGTTCCATTTGCTCCATCAGTTTGCAGAGCTGCGTGGTCTTTCTTGGCACAGAAAAAGTGGTACGATTTATTGCAGCTTCTCTCCTCGCACCCCACGGTGGCTCCCCTCTCCTGACACAGTGCACATTTCTACAAGAGAATAGATTTTTAATGAGTTAGCACCTGGTTTCTGCAATTTTTGTTAAAATTTGAAAACATCATTAAATATTATTTAAGTCAGCAGCCCTATATTCTTATCCTGGTTGTCATTAACAAAGTTCCATCCTCAGCTACAAACATTAGGTATAGTTATTTCTTTATTTGAAACAGAGTCTCACTTTGTCATCCTCAGTAGAGTACTGTGGCATCACAGCTCACAGCAACCTCAAAATCTTGGGCTCAAGCAGTTCTCTTGCCTCAGCCTCCCGAGTAGCTGAGATTATAGGGGCCCCACAATGCCCAGCTATTTCTTTTTAGAGTGGGGGTCTCCCTCTTGCTCAGGCTGGTCTCGAACTCCTGAGCTCAAGCAATCCACCCACCTCGGCTTCCCAGAGGGTCAGGATTACAGGCATAAGCCACTATGCCCAGCCCATAAAAAAAAACCCTCGAGTAACAACAGTTTTTTCTTGGTTCAATTTATTTGATCCGTGTTTTTATTGATGTTTATCTATCTAGGTGGTGTATTTGGTGTTTGACAGATGAAGGTGGTATAGGGATAGTGAGGCAGACAGCATGTGTGGCCACTGCAGCCTGTTAGGGGGAATCCTGCCAGGGCCGAGGCTGTTAGCATCATGCTCTTGCTGAATGACATGCAGCCATAGCACAATCACCTTACCCTCAGGAGATGCTCAGACAATGTCCCAATATCAGCACAGGTTAAGTATAGAAGTAGTTAACGAAAATTCAAATATAGGTGAAAAATAAGATTATGACAAAGGTGGAATTTCAAATCTGTGCATATAATGATCATTTAATTTTGGTGGTGGTAGGGCAATTGGCTATGCATATAGGAAACAAAGTTAGATCACGGCCTTATAGTAGACTCCGGAATCGACTCCCCATGGGTAGGAAACAAAGCTAGATCTCCACCTCATAGTATAATCCCGAGTAGACGTGCCATGTATCGAACTTCTAACTAGATAAAACAAAACAAAACAAAAAACTATTCAAAAAATTAGGAAACGTAGGAGAAAGGAAAAGGCACAGAATTGGAGTCGGGGAGGCTATCTACCAAAGAGGAAACACAGAAACCACAGAAAGAAAAAGACTGCTGGAGCTGACTATATGAACATTTTAAGCTTCTGCTTGCATGATGGCAGATACTATTTATCTATTTATTTGAGATAGAGTCTCACTCTGTCACCCAGGCTAGAGTGCTGTGGCCTGAGCCTAGCTCACAGCAACCTCAAACTCTTGGGTTCAAGCAATCGTTGTGCCTCAGTCTTCCGAGTAGCTGGGACTGCGGCCTCCTGAGCCAGCTAGTTTTTCTATTTTTCTATTTTTAGTAGAGATGGGGTCTCGCTCTTGCTTCTGGGGCTACTGCAGTATGTCTGCAGTGATCTAACCGCAGAATTCCAGGCTAGTCTTGAACTCCTGAACTCAGGCAATCCATCCACCTCAGCCTCCCAGAGTGCTAGGATTACAGGTGTGAGAGGCACCACATCCAGCCAGTTCAAAATAGGGAATTCTCGGCTCAGCACCTGTGGCTTAAGCGGCTTAAGCGGCTAAGGTGCCAGCCACGTACACCTGAGCTGGCGGGTTTGAATCCAGCCCAGGCCCACCAAACGACAATGACGGCTGCAACCAAAAAAAAAAAAAAAAAAAAAAAATGGCCCGGCGTTTTGGCCGGCGCCTGTAGTCCCAGCTACTTGGGAGGCAGAGGCAAGAGACTCACTTGAGCCCAGGAATTGGAGGTTGCTGTGAGCTGTGATGCCACAGCACTTTATCCAGGGTGACAGCTTGAGGCTCTGTCTCAAAAAAAATAGAAAAGAAAAAAAAATAGGGAATTCTCTTAGAACCAGAAATTGGATTTCTGTACACAAGGCTACGTGTACAAACCATTCCTGCAGCATCACTGGTGGCAGTGAAAACCCACCATCACCTCCTCATCTCATGGGAGTGGCTTTGTGAGCCAGTGGCCCTGGGCAAGTCTGGGAATTCAGTAAGAGCCACCCACGGAGCTGCGTGCCCACAGTATTATGAGCGTGCCCTTTTCTTTCTTGCTTTCTGCACTTTGGCACCTCTCCTTTCCTCTCTGGAATTCCCCTTCCCCATCTGCCTCTCATGTCCCACACCTGCTGGAAAGACCTCCTAAGTCCACCTGTGGCCGGAGCTACCGGCAGGGCTGTGCCCCTCACTAAACAGGTGTCACACTGGGCTAACCTGTGGTGCGCGGCGGGCACTGTGTCTGCCTGCACACTCCAAGGGCTCCACAAACACTGGTAAGTGCAAGGGGGACAATTAGTTTAACTTTAAACTTTTTCCTCCTCTCTCGCTGCCAACCCACCCTGACGTCTTCTCAGTAGGGAGGGGGCTAGAATCCAATGGCCGTTTCTAAAGCACCATCTCCTCACTCCAATCCACTTAAGAGGAAGCAACAAAAATAATCTTTCACCGGAGGTCTGTCTGCCGCTTTCTTTTTGGTTGTTGTTGTTGGAGATTCATTGAGGGTACAAGAAACCAGGTTACACTGATTGCATTTGTTAGGTAAAGACCCTCTTACACTCCTGTCTTGCCCCCAAAAGGTGTGTCACACACCAAGACCCTACCCCCTTCGCTCCTTCCCTCTCTCTGCTCTTCCCTCCCCCCCCACTGTGTCATTAATTGTCATTAATTGTCCTCATATCAAAATTGAGTACATGGGATTTGTGCTTCTCCATTCTTGTGACTCTTTACTAAGAATAATGTGTTCCAATTCCATCCAGGTTAATACAAAGGCTGTAAAGTCTCCATTTTTTTTAGTGGCTGAATAGTATTCCATGGTGTACATATAGCACAGCTTGTTAATCCATTCCTGGGTTGGTGGGCTGTCTGCCGCTTTCTAACCAGAGGGACTCCACCCGAAGTCCTGGGGAGCTGCTCTGTCAGCACTAGCGATGGCAGTGACCAGCTTGCCCATTCCTAGTCTAGACCTCAACAGCGTAGATACTGATGGCAGGGGCCACACACTCCGTCCCTGTGACTTGCTTCTGGGGTTACTGCAGTCTGAAGTGGTCTAACTGCAGAATTCCATCAGGACCGTTCCCTTTCTCGCTGGACTTTCCATTTCTTCGGTTTATAAAATGGGCATCATTACACCTATAGCGGGAGCAATGCGTGTAACACCTACTGTAGGACGCTGCCACCTTGCAAGCACTAGAGAAATGTTTGTTCCTAGTCATTAACTTGCTGTGCTCACTCTTGCTGTCCTGCCTGACAAGACAGGGCCTTTCAAAGAGGATGCTGATTGCAATGGACTCAGTAGGGGAACTCAGCACTCCTTCCTGCCCAGAGAGCCCCCTGGTCACCCATGGGGGACCAACCCGGCTCCAAGGCCAAATCCTGAGTAGTTAAGGCCACCACCAGCAACTGGTACAGAGGGAGGGGTGCAACCTAATTAAACGTCAAGAGAGCGCTGATTCCATTGTGGGGTTGACCTTTCTCTGACTGTAAACAAGAAACCCTGGTGGCCCCATCTTCTGCCTGCCAGCCACCTTATGACCACAAGGGGACCAGCTGATGCTGGGGACATGTGGGTACAGAAGGAGAACCTGGGCCCCTGAGGGTATCATTGAGCCACTGAATCAAGCAACTTTGAGGCAGATGTTTTCTCTAGATAAGTGAGAAAATAAGTGTCCTCTTTATTAAAGCCAGCTAGAGTTGGGTTTTTCTCTACTTATGGCCCAAAGCATCCTAACTCTTAATGACTTTACTGATAAAATTTTAAAATATTTTATTTATTTATTTTCTGGTTTTTTTTTTTTTTTTTTGAGACAGAGTCTCAAGCTATCGCCTCTGGTAGAGTGCCATGGTTTCATAGCTCACAGCAACTCCAAATCTTGGTCTCAAGAGATCCTCTGGCCTCAGTTTTTCTATTTTTAGTAGAGATGGGGGTCTGGCTTTCACTCAGGCTGATCTCGAACTTATGAGCTCAAGCAATCCACATGGCTTGGCCTCCCAGAGAGCTAGAATTACAGGTATGAGCCACCTCTCCTGGCCAAAATTTTTTTTTTTCTTTTGAGACAGAGTCTCACTTTGTCACCCTTGGTAAAGTGCAGTGGCGTCACAGCTCACAGCAACCTCAAACTCTTGGGCTTAAGCAATTCTCTTGCCTCAGCCTCTCAAGTAGCTGAGACTATAGAGGCCCACCGTGAATTCCAGCTGTTTTTCAGATGAGGTCTCGCTCTGGCTCAGGCTGGTCTCAAACCTGTGAGCTCAGGCAATCCACCGGCCTCGGTCTCCCAAGTGCTGGGATTATAGGCGTGAGCCTCCTTGCCCGGCCAAAATATTTTCAGTGTTCAGTTGAATCTAAGTTTCCAATACAGGTCCTGCTTCTGTCAGCTCTCCACGATGCTCCCCTATCCCTGACTCATCAATCATATCGGCATCCTTTTAAATTCATCCCTCGAGGGTCTGTTCATCCTATACAGGTAATAAAGTCACTTATACTTACCAGCCTCCTTCCTCTATGGATTTCTTTCTTTACCGATTCCACATCAAAATTTCTAGCCTGGGTCTGTGGATCAGGATCGTCACATTCCACAAGTCCTGCAGAATAGAGCTGCAGATGGGGGGAGAAACACAAAGTACGCACTAATCAATCATACTGGAAGCCACGAATCGGAAAATCCACCAAAAAAGTACTCAGCAGGGACGGGAGATGGAGTCGGGGTACTAAAGTGCCACCTTTTGGGGTGCATGAGCAGACCACAAGCCACCCTCCTTCGGGAGTGACCCTCGTCCCTGGGAACGTAATCCTGACTCCCACTGCCTAACTGGACCTGGGTGGGGCCTGATGCCACGTGGGCCAATCTCACTCTGTCCAGAAAGTATGGCGTAGGCGCTGGGGAAGAGCCAAAGCCACAGAGTCAGAGTAACTCAGTCTGCAAAAAAAGAAAAGCAAAAACAAAGTGTAGAGAGAGGACATTCTGGGTTTCTGATGGCTTTCCAGCTCCTGTTTCTTAGACCCACCTGCATGCTGACCTTTAGGGGCCATGAAATGCCCCCACAGCCTGTTCCCAAACTCTTTTTATGTCCAGGCCAGCTCAAGTTTCCATGTGCTGCTTGAAACCAAAAGAATCCAACCTCCCTCCTGAATTAAAAATCTATGTTACACGTAATTCAAATAACAAAGGGCATGAGAAAGAAAATCTTTGTGGCACTAGCAAAGGCAAAATTTTCGGGTAAAAAGCAGAAAACATAAAGAAAAAGCTAATAAGTTGTACTTCAAAATAAAACTTGTTTCCTCTTTGAAAGACATTGCTAAGAAATAAAGGCAAGCCAGACAGGGGGACAAAATATTCACAGTACATATATCTGACAGGAGAATTCTATCCAGAATACAGGACAAACTCAAAACTCAATAGTAAGACAAACAGTTCAAATAAAACACGTGAACAGACACTCCATAACAGATTTATGAATGGCAAATAAGTATATGAGAAGACGCTTGGTATCACTAACTCTCAGGCAAATTAAACCACAAAATATATTATTATATACCCATTAGACTGGCCAAAAAAAAAAAAGATTGAAAATATCAAGTGTTGTTGAGGATGCAGTGCAAACAAAGCTCTGACTTTTTATTGGTAGAAGTGTAAAATGACAGGTGGTGCCTATGGCTCAGTGGATAGGGTGCGGGCCCCATACACCCAGGGTGGTAGGTTCGAACCTGGCCCTGGCCAAACTGCAACAACAAAAAAATAGCCGGGCATTGTGGCGGCGCCTGTAGTCCCAGCTACTTGGGAGACTGAGGCAAGAGAATCGCTTAAGCCCAGGAGTTGGAGGTTGCTGTGAGCTGTGATGCCACAGCACTCTACCGAGGGCGACAAAGTGAAACTCTATCTCAAAAAGAAAAAAAAAATGTGCAAAATGATGCAATCAGTTTAAGTTAAATATATACTTACTTTATGATCTAGCATTTCTCCTTCTAGGTGTTCACCCAAGGGAAATAAAAGCCCACATCCACCAGAGACTAATATCCAGATGTTCACAGATTTTATCTTAATAGCCCTAACCTGGAAATAACACATATGTCTAACAACAGGTGAATGGAAAAACAAATTGTGATATAACCATTCAAATGAATACTGTGAAGAAATAAAAGGAATGAAATACAGATACATGCTACAACATGGATGAATTTCCAAAACATTATCCTGGGCAAAAGAGGCAGACACATACTGAAGGATTCCTTTCATATGAAATTTAAGATAAGAACAAATTTTTTTTTTTTTTTTTAAGATTCAGAGTCTCTGGCTTGGTGCCTACATCTCAGTGGTTAGAGCGCCAGCCACATGCACTGGGGCTGGTGGGTTCAAACCCGGCCGGGCCTGCTAAACAACAACAAAAATAACCAGGCATCGTGGTGGGCACCTGTAGTCCCAGCTGCTAGGGAGGCTGAGGCAAGAGAATCTCTTGAGCCCAAGAGTCGGAAGTCACTGTGAGTTGTGACGCTGACACTCTACCAAGAGTGACATAGTGAGACACTGTCTCCAAAAACAAAAAAAGATCAGCGTCTCAGAGCCTGTTGCTCAGGCTGGCGTGCAGTGGTGTCATAATAGCTCGTATCCACCTTGAACTCCTGGGCTCACGTGATCCTTCTGCCTCCCAAAGTGCTGTTACTACAAGCATATGCTACTGTGCCCAGCCTGATAAGACCAGTCCATAGGGACTTGATGTAGGAAGGAACTGACTACCAGAGGTATGAGGGAGCCTTCGGAGGGAACAGGATTGTTCTATACCTTGATCACGGTAGAGATTACATGCGTGTGTACATATCCCGAAACATTTCAGTCTTGGCGCCCGTAGCTCAGTGAGTGGGGTGCCGGCCACAAACACCAAAGCTGGCGTTTTCCAACCTGGCCTGGGCCTGCTAAACAACCACAACAACTGCAACCAAAAAATAGCCGGGCATTGTGGTGGGCACCTGTAGTCCCAGCTACTTGGGAGGCTGAGGCAAGAGAATCACTTAAGCCCAAGAGTTTGAGGTTGCTGTGAGCTGTGACGCCACAGCACTCTACCAAGGGCGATAAAGTGAGACTCTGTCTCAAAAAAAAAAAAAAAATAACAGTACTGGTACAAGAGAAACCTGAGTGTTTTGAGGATTAGATAGTAGAAATATAATAATATTAATTTCCTGATTTTGCTGGTTATTGAAACGTGGTCTTACTAATAAGCTATCTAAAATGGGAAAATTAACAGACAGAGGAATAAACTTATAACACATAATTACCCCTTTCCAAAAAAAACTCATAGCACAACTGTTCTTTGTTGAGATTTGTTATCTCTGAGAGTTTGCTTCTGTGCCTTGAAGACCCTTGGGGGCCAGCAGGGGTGTGGGGTCCCCACTGCAGCTCTCTACCTCAGTTCCTTCCAGAAATGCATTTGGAAGGTCTCTGATAAGCCGGCCCCCCAGGGAGAAGAGAAAAAATAAAGAGCACCTGCAGCCCTTCTGTCACCAGTCCGCTGAGGCAGCAGGGGAAAAAAGCCTCTCCTTCAGGAGAGGGAGCCAGGCACTTCCACGCCACTCCCTCCTCTCACTTGCCCTTTTCCTTTCCTTTCTCCTTTTTTCTCTTCCCTCTCTTCTCTCCCACCTCCCCTCCTTTCCCCTCCACTCCTCTCCCTTTCTCTACTTCATTCCTCTGCAATGGTCACTCTTTCATTCCCTTCCTCGAGAAAGTAAAATAAACTTTTTACGACTTTTTATTCTGTTCCATGAGCTCCTCAGTGAGTCACCACCCTAACAGTTATCTTGTGATTATATAAGAATATGTCTTTGCATACAGAAAATTCACAGGAGTCAGGAGAAATGATAAATCACTTAACTCAGTGGTTCTCAACCTTCCTAATGCCGCGATGTATTTTCATTGTTACAAAGGGGTCGCGACCCACAGGTTGAGAATCGCTGATTTAACTCAAAGTGCTTCTGATAAGAAGAAAGGAAGTTCTTTGCCCTCCATGTGTAAATTTTCTATAAATGTGAGATTTTTAAAAGCCATCAAATTGTGTACATAAAAAGTAAAATAAGATAAAGCATCCCGCACTCTTTGTAGCCGGAGAAAGACAGGGAAAGAACCCCAAAGATCATTTCAATAGATGCAGAACAAGCATTTCATAACAGTCAATAGTCTAATTTTTAGCAAACTAGATATAAAAGGTAACTTCCTTATTTAATAAAATGAACCTATTAAAAACTTAAAGCACGTAGAAGTTTAATGATAAGACCTTAGAAACATCTCTTTGATATATGAAACAAGACGGCTCCCTGCACCATGGCTCACACCTGTAATCCTAGCACTCTGGGAGGCCGAGGCAGGTGGATTGCCTGATGTCATGAGTTTGAGACCGGCCTGAGCTCAAAGCCAGACCTCACCTCTAAAAAAACAGCCAGGCGTTGTGGCGGGCGCCCGTAGTCCCAGTTACTTGGGAGGCTGATGCAAGAGAACCACTTAAGCCCAAGAGTTGAGATTGCTGTGAGCGGTGACAACACAGCGCTCTACTCAGGGTGACAAAGTAAAACTCTGTGTCAAAAAAAAAAAAGAAGAAGAAAATGGGGCGCCCAACCATAGCTGCTTTTAATCACCACTATGATAGAATGTTCTAGAAAAATGGGATAAAATAATAAAAAGTAATTAAAAGGCCCTGAAATTTAAGGTAAACAAATACAATTGCCTTTACTCACAGCTGAAGATTGTCCAAATACAATGTCCAGACACAGCTAGAGACTTTTAGAATTAGTAATATTTTGGTGAGGTGGCTAAATAAGATAAATAAAAACCAAGTGTTTAAGCAGCCTCAGCGTCCGTAGCTCGGTGAGTAGGGCGCCAGCCGCATACACCGAGGCCCAGCCCAGGCCTGCTAAACAACAATGACAATTCCAACCAAAAAATAGCCAGGGGTTGTGGCAGGGACCTTTAGTCCCACTTACTTGGGAGGCTGAGGCAAGAGAATCACTTAAGCCCAAGAGTTTGAGGTTGCTGTGAGCTGTGACTCTACAGCACTCTATCAAGGGCGATATAGTGAAACTCTGTCTCAAAATAAATAAATAAATAATAGTCATTGTCACTATTACTATCATTTTGGGGATGAGTTCTCATTATATTGCTGGGGCTGATTTTAAAAAAGAAAACAGTGCTTAAACATACTAATAATAGCTGATTTAAAAGGGCATTTGAAAAGTAACAAAATAGAACAAAATGCAAACCCAGGAGGCCTAACCCAAAGTTCTGGACCTCTACAGAAAAAAGAAATTATTGACTCATGTCATGAAGGTGTCTATTTCCCCCCTAGTTCATCTATAAGTTAAATGCAACTTTAATAAAAATTCTGGTAGGAATTTTTGTGACATCTGAAAAGCTGATGTTAACCTTCAAAGTGCCAAAATAGCCACAGTTTATCGTAAAGTCGTGGTGCGGCTGCCTTTAGTCCTGTCAAGGGTCTGGCTGCAGGAACCCCTGCCACAATCCAATGCTCCCGTCCCTTATAGGAAGCCGTGTAGCATTTGCATACAACCTACACACCTCCTTCTGTGTACAGATGGCCCCCAATTTACAACGGTTTAACTTAGGATGTTTTTCTACGTTATAATGGTGGGAAAATCTGCAGAAAATGTACTTTGAGTGCCTACACCAACATCTTGTTTTTCAATTTCAGGACAGCATTCAATACATTACATGAGATAGTCAATACTTTATTGTAAGATAGGCTTTGTGGTATATGGTTTTACTCAACTGTAGGCGAATGTTAAATGTTCTGAACACGTTTAAGGCAGGCTAGGCTAAGCTATGATGTTTGGTGTATTAAATGCATTTTCTTTTTTTTTGTTTTTTGAGACAGAGCCTCAAGCTGTCACCCTGGATAGAGTGCCCTGTCATCACAGGTCACAGCAAACTCCAATTCCTGGGCTCGAGCAAGTCTCTTGCCTCCTCCTCCCAAGTAGCTGGGACTACAGGCGCCCGCCACAACACCTGGCCATTTTTTTTTTTGGTTGCAGCTGTCATTGTTGTTTGGCGGGCCTGGGCAGGATTCGAACCTGCCAGCTCAGAGGGTTGAGCTGGCACCTTAGCCGCGTGAGCCACAGGCACCGAGCCTCCCCCAAATATTTTTAATTTGCAGTTGGTTGAATCAGCAGATGTGGAAGGCTGACTATAATTAAGGCACAGGCACAGGGACAGAAAACCAGAAAGCAATCCTTACACATTTGACATGATATTATTAGTCCTCTAAGTAAGCCTGAGGGTTCTAGAACTAGACTTCCTCGGGGAGAATCTTGGGACCTAGTGACCTACGGAAAGGGACTTAATCTCTCTGTGTTTTAGTTGTTTCGTCTTTGGTTTGAGAGTAGTGACAGTACCTGCCTTTTAGGGCTACTGTAAAGATTAACAGTTTACTTAATGTAGGTCAGACTCCTGGGACATTACCTTGCACGGGGAGAACACCAAATAATAATAATGATAGCTGTCATTATTATTATTACAAATCCTTAGGAATTATTACTACAAATTCAAAGGAAAGGATTGATTATTCAATAAACAGTGCTGGGGAAAGTTGTTAACCACGTGGTAAAATAAAATAAAATTAGACTTCTACTTTACACAATAGTAAAATTCCACTTGGATTAAGAAACTAAATAAGAAAAGCAAAATTTTCAAACTTTTGGGAAAAAAGGTAGAGTCTTAGTATAGAAAAGAATTTCTTAGGGTGAACCCCCCAAATTATAAAGGACAATAACGAATTTAACTACAGTATAAGCTTCTGCCGGAAAAAGCAACATATATAGGCTTGGTGCCCATAGCACAGTGGTTACGGCACCAGCCACATGCACCGAGGGTGGCGGGTTCAAACTCGGCCCGGGCCAACTAAACAACTGCAACAAAAAAATAGCTATTTGTTGTGGTGGGTGCCTATAGTCTCAGCTACTTGGGAGGCTGAGGCAAGAGAATCGCTTAAGCCCAAAAGTTTGAGGTTGCTGTGAGCTGTGACGCCACGGCACTCTACCGAGGGCCACATAGTGAGACTCTGTCTCAAAAATAAATAAATAAATAATGTAACACATGAAACAAAGCTTTAGGATCTATTTCTATGTAAATAAATACATATAAGCAAGAAGAAAGACAAAGTAAAGCCTATGAATGCACCACTCTCAGAAGCAGAAATGAAACACTGCATGTGTGTATCAGACGGTACGGAGCCCCACTAGTCACCAAAGAAATGCAGATGAAAATGAGATACCACTTCACACCTGTCAGAGAGGAAAAAATTCAAATCTCATAATATCAAAGGTTGGCAAAGACAAAGAGAAACATCCTCTGAAACAATGACGGGAGTCAAAGTTGGTGCCATCTCTTTGGAGAACATTTGGCAAATTTAGTGAAGTGCAAGTGCCCTCTCCCTGTGCACCAGCACTTCCACTCCTGGCTGGACCCTAGACCAGGGACGTTCTCACGTGGAAAAGGCCCCTAGCCTGGACTGTGCATGACAATTTGTTAGTTATAGAAAAAAAAGAAAAACTGGAGAAAAGTCCACTCACAGAAGAATATTTAAATAGTGTTACAGTCATGAAATGGAATACTATATTTATTTATTATTTTATTATATATATGTGTTTATATATGATTATTATTATTTTGAGACAGAGTTTCACTTGCTCACCCTTGATAGAGTGCCGTGGCATCTTCGCTCACAGCAACCTCAAACTCTTGGGTTCAAGTGATCCTCTTGCCTCAGCCTCCCAGGTAGCTGGGACTACAGATGCCCACCACAACAGCCAACTATCTTGTAGAGACGAGGTCTCGCTCTGGCTCAGGATGGTCTTGAACCTGTGAGCTCATGCAATCCACCTGTCTCAGCCTCACCGAGTGCTAGGATTACAGGCGTTGAGCCACTGTGCCTGGCCAAGTTCAACTATTTTAAATTGCTCACGAAACTTTATGGATGCCCTTATATTTAAAATGAAAGACAGGTTGGCTGTGCTGACTCACATCTGTCATGCTTGCAATCCTAGCACTCTAGGAGGCCCAGATGGTTGGATTGCTTGAGCTTAGGAGTTCCAGAACAGTCGGAGCAAGAGCAACACTCGATCTCTACTAAAAATAGAAAAACTAGCCAGGTGCTCTGACACATGCCTGTAGTCCCAGCTACTTGGGAGGCTGAGGCAAGAGGATCTCTTGAGCCCAAGAGTTGGAGGTTGCTGTGAGCTATGCTGCCACAGCACTGTACCCAGGGTGACAGAGTGAGACTCTGTCTCAAAAAAAAAAAAACAAATTAAATAAATAAAATGAAAGACTTAGAACTATGTTTACCAACTTGGATATATTATAAAAATCTGTAGAGTTGGATAGGCATCATATCTGTGGGGAAGGTCTGTGGCTGTCTGTTATACACGTATGTGAAATATTTCTTTTCCTTTGTGTGTTTGAAAGTAATCATAAGCTGATAAGGTCTGAAACAGTTGAATGTTAAAAATATATGCTTCCTGACCCTCACCTAAAAGCTCCAACCATGGCTAATTTGTTATTCTTTGTAGTCAAAGTCCCACGTATCCACTCTGATATGTTCTACCCTAGCAGTACTCACTCTCGAGTAAGTTTTCAAGTAACTTACCAGACAGTTTTCATGAGCAGCTACATTCTCTGACTGTGCAAAGTACAGCACACCGTAGTCGGCATCTTTGGGGCAGAGTCCACATGTCATTTTTTGCAGCTTTTTCGAATCCTGAAAGACACCTAAAAGTGACAACCCTGGTGAGAAACGGAGGAGGGGAATTTCTTGGTCTCACTAACCTCTCCTCCAGTCTTTTTTTTTTTTTTTTGAGACAGAGCCTCAAGCTGTCACCCTGGATAGAGTGCTGTGGCATCACAGCTCACAACAACCTCCAATTCCTGGGC
Organism: Perodicticus potto; assembly: GCA_963574655.1. NCBI lineage: Eukaryota > Metazoa > Chordata > Mammalia > Primates > Lorisidae > Perodicticus > Perodicticus potto. Next base: position 16,877 of record CAUYRH010030998.1, read on the forward strand.
TCAAGCGAGTCTCCTGCCTCTGCCTCCCACGTAGCTGGGACTATAGGCGCCGGCCACAACACCCAGCCAT
>CAUYRH010031001.1:0-34222 GCA_963574655.1 Perodicticus potto
CCAAGTCACCTGCTAAGTCAAAGCATCACCCATCTCCTGCAGCACGACCTCTTACAAGAGATCGGGACAATGTGCTAAGCCATCAGCAGACCACGAGGTGAGCGCCCACGCGCACGCGGCTTCCGCGAGGTGAGCGCCCACCGCACGCGCGGCTTCCGCGAGGTGAGCGCCCACCGCACGCGCGGCTTCCGCGAGGTGAGCGCCCACCGCCCACAGCACGCGCGGCTTCCGCGAGGTGAGCGCCCACCGCACGCGCGGCTTCCGCGAGGTGAGCGCCCACCGCCCACCGCACGCGCGGCTTCCGCGAGGTGAGCGCCCACCGCCCACAGCACGCGCGGCTTCCGCGAGGTGAGCGCCCACCGCCCACCGCACGCGCGGCTTCCGCGAGGTGAGCGCCCACCGCCCACCGCACGCCCGGCTTCCGCGAGGTGAGCGCCCACCGCCCACCGCACGCGCGGCTTCCGCGAGGTGAGCGCCCACGCCAGCGCGCACGCGCAGCTTCCACGAGGTGAGCGCCCACACGGACACGGCTTCAGCGAGCTGACCAGCCTCAGGGAAGGACAAGGACACAGAGACCCTAGTCTACAGGAGGCTCATTTCAGCTCACAGACTCCAAAAGGAATTAGTCCTTTAATTTTTGGAAATAGATTTGTCATAGGATATACTATAAAGATGTGTCAAAATACACCCTACCTGGCAGCAGCAATGGAGACAGAGAAAAAAAAATGGTTTAATACCTAGTAAAGGCCTACAAACTGCTTGTCTGTGATTTCAAACTCTAGATTTTCAAAATTCAAATGTTTGGCTGTCTTAGGAAAAAACCCTTGGTGCAACTGCGGGCATGTCTCTTTTGTAGAAAAGAGTAAATAAATGTATTCAAATTAAAAGGACCATTTGGACAGCACTTGGTAGAAGACCCCTACCTTATTGGACGTGGCTGCTGACTCTCTGGAGAGAAAGAATTAGAGAAAAGCATATACCTCACCAAAAGAAAAACTGTATGTAATAAAAAGACCAGGAAAATGAATATCCAAGTATCATTGCCAACATGCAAGGTAATTAAAATACTTTCCCCAAAAACATTAGCTCCAAATTCCATTTGTGAAGTATTTGTTTTCCATTCTCTTTTCTAATTCGACTCTATGTTCCACCTATGATATCCTTTGAACATTAATTGAACGCTGAACACTTCCTTTCCCCTTCCCTGATCCATTCAAAAATTTATCACAGGTGTACTTTATCACAGCAGGGTATAAAAAGATGATAAATCACAGTCCTCTCCCCTTCAGGAATCTAGTACAACAGACTTCTATACCAATTTCAATTAAAAGTAATAAATAAGAATATGTACATGTACAAGTTGCTAATACAGAAAATGGTTTCAGAAATTGGTCATCAAATCATAAGTCTGGATTTCTAATAAATGAGGGGAGGGGGATGAGAAGGGAACTAACAACAAAGAACATTCAGAACTGTGGAAATGTGAACAGTCCCAGCCTAGTTAGAAATCTGTGAAACGATGTGAAAATGAAATGTGGGAAGATGAGAGAAAAAAAGAATGAAAATGATGAGGAGCGTAAAAGAGTCTTGAATGCCATGGTAAAGAGCAGACTAACTGGGAAGTCAGTGATTCTCAGTGTTTATCTGCTAAGAAAACGATGTCCCTGGGAAGACTGCTATATTCCATCATTAATAGCAGCTTATCATATATTGCTGCAGTTGGGTCATTTAATTATTAAGTAAATAATAATTTACTTTAATTTCTCACCTACTCACCTTAGATAAAATGTATGAAGCAGTGATATCAATAATGAAAACATCTTTTCCTCTGTTATCTAACCAAACTTTTACCATGATTTAGGCTATGTGGTATAATTTGAAGCATACAAGATACAAACACCCATTCAGTTACATCAAATTCCTTCTAGCATTTGTTTTTAAGTGATTTTCAAGATACACTCCCAGCCATTCTAATTCCAGGTAAGATGGGGTACTACCCTGTCCCACTAAATGCAGCTATGAAACCTGAAAAGAATGCATGCATCAATTATTTATAGCTTTGGAAAAGTAAACAGTAGCTTGAGCCCAGGAGTTAGAGGTTGCTGTGAGTTTTGATGCCAGAGCACTCTACCCAAGGTGACAGCTTGAGGCTCTGTCTCTAAATAAAAAAAATAAATAAGAAAAAGGAAAAGGAAGGGAAGGGGGAAGGGGAAGGGGGAAAGGGGAGAAGGGGAAAGGGGAAGGGAAAGGGAAAGGGAAAGGAATTAGTTAGTTAGTTGGAGCTTAGGACCAGTATGGTGAATCACAATTGTAATTCTAGCACTTGGGGAGGCCAAGGCAGGCGGATTGCCTGAGCTCACAGGTTAGAGACCAGCCTGAGCCAGAGTCCAGGTCGCTATTAAAAATACAAAAACATTAGCCGGGTGTTGTGGTGAGCGACTGTGGTCCCAGCTACTTGGGAGGCTAAGGCAAGAGAATCGCCTAAGGAGATTGGAGGTTGCTGGAGAACTGCCAGGAGTTGGAGGTTGCTGTGAGCTGTGTGACGCCACGGCACTCTACCAAGGGCGATAAAGTAAGACTCTGTCTCTACAAAAAAAAAACAAAATACAAAAACTGACTCAACACCTGTAGCACAGTGATTATGGCGTCAGCCACATTAAAAAAAAAAAAGAAAGAAAGAAAAGTAAACAAATCAAGAAGGAACAAAATTCAAATTACTATAAGCAAGTGGTGAGTTTTACCATTTTATTCTCCCTATCTCCCTGCCTGACCTCAATAAGGTCTTATGCCCTAAGTAGGCACAGGGCTTTGTCAAGACTCCAGAAGAAGCCCTACGCATTTCCCTCAAGAAACACAAAACTCCTAACACTAAGAATGTGATGGAATTCTCAGATTTTTTTTTCTTTTACTCTATTTTTTTGTGCTCCAACTCCCAAGTAATTCTGTAGCTGTGGCAGAAACAGGAGCTACAGGACCCAAAACAATGGGAGGAAACATTCTTCTATCTATAAAACTGCAGTCCCAAGAGTGTGGGTAAACAAGGGTTTATCCTACCTCTCCCATACATTCAATGCCTAGCCAGAGACACAAAAGTATAGCAGAACAAGGTAACAAACCTCAGATTTGTAATCAAGACTGAAAAGAGAAGGCCTAAGGAAACTGAAAAGGGAGAAACTAGTGTGGAGAAGTGATGGAATCAAGTTGTTCATGAACTAACCACATTGACACACATGTGGGACAGATCTGAATAGCATTACAAAGGCCCATGGCCCACAGCAAACAGACTAGAATATGCACTCTGCAGCCGATCAAGTCTATCACTTCTAAAAAATATATCAATGTCCTCCAAAGAATTTAAACAAGATTTAGAGTATTATGTCTCATAATACTCGAAATAGTCAAAACTCAACCCATGAATAAGGTAAATCTCTCATAGAAAAGGACAGATCAATAGATACAAAGGCAGAAATAACAAAAATATTGAAATTATCTGACAAAGACTAAAAGAAACTCTTAGTAAAATGTTCCAGAAAGCAATTGTGAACACTGGAAACAAATGGAAAATGTGAAAGTATTAGAAAAGAAACAGAATTTGTGAAAAGGAACCAATCGGGCAGCACCTGTGGCTCAGGGAGTGGGGTGCTGGCCCCATATGCCAGAGGTGGTGGGTTCAAGCCCAGCCCCGGCCAAAAACTGCAAAAAAAAAAAAAAGAAAGAAAAGGAACCAATGAATGTTTTAGAACTGAAATACACAATAACCAAATTTTTAGAAAATTTAATGGGTGCACTCAATAGCAGACTACAGACAAGAGAAGAAGAACCAATAAACCTGAGTCTATAATCTCACAAAGAAAGATTGAATTGGAAAAATTAACAGAGAACTGTGGACAAAAACAAAAGATCTAACACTACATGTTCCAGAGAGAAAGAAGAAAAATAGCATGGTACTGAGAGAATATCTGAAGAAATAATGGCTGGAAACTCCCCAAGTTTGGTGAAAGACATAAACATAGATTCAAAAAGTACAGTGAACTACACAGGATAACAAAAAGAAATCAGCGACCAAATACATCATAATCAAACCACTAAAAATTAAAGATGAAAAAAATCCTGACTGTAAACACAGCAACACATATGGGGAATAATTACTCAACCTATGTATTCACATCAGAAGCCAGAGATCAGAAGGAAGTGATATAATATATTTAAAGTGCTGGACAGAAAGAGTTGCCAACCCATTACTCCACCTCCATTGAAAATATCCTCCAAAAATGAAAGTGGAGGCTCAGCGCCTGTGGCTCAATGGGCTAAGGCGCCAACCACGAACACCTGGGCTGGCAGGTTCAAACCCAGCCCGGGCCCGCCAAACAACAATGACGGCTGCAACCAAAAAATGGCCAGGCGATGTGGCGGGCGCCTGGAGTCCCAGCTACGTGGGAGGCAGAGGCAAGAGACTCGCTTGAGCCCAGGAATTGGAGGTTGCTGTGAGCTGCGATGATATAGCACTCTATCCAGGGCAACAGCTTGAGGCTCTGCCTAAGAAAAAAAAAAAAAACAAAAAAAGAATGAAAGGAAGGAAAAGAGAATTAGTAGACCAACTCTAAAAGAGGTCTTTTAAGGAAGTTCTTCTGACAGGAAGGAAAAAAACATTAGAAGGAAACTTTGAAATATGAAGGAAAAGCAAGAGAAATAATAAATATCTGAATGAATATTCTTCCCTCTTGAGTTCAAACATATTTGTTGAAATGTATTTGAATGCTGAAAGCAAATCTTTATTCACACTGTCTGATGGGGTTTTCAATGTATGTAGACAAAATATATAACCATAAAATAAAAGGAGAGCAAAAAAATATTCCTACATGGTTGTAAGATAGATACTCCAATTCAGATGATAAAACATGGATTCAAAACAGACTATGAGAAGTATGTATATGTAATCCAGTAATCATTGAGAAAACTCCACAAGATAGAAACACAACACATTAAAAAGAAATTATTTAACAAGTTCAAATAAACCAAAAACAAGATGCAAAGAGGGAAACAGGAACAAAAACTAGATAAAGAAATAGAATATAATAAAAGGTAGCCCTAAACACAAACTTATCAATAATTATACTAAATTTAAACACACAAATTTAAAGATTGTCAAAATAGTTTTAAAAAACATAACCCAACTCTGTGGTATCTATAAGAAATTTACCTCAGGCTCAGTGCCTGTAGCTCAAGCAGATAAGGCACCAGCCACATACACCGGAGCTGGTGGGTTCGAATCTAGCCCCTGCCCGCCAAACGATGGCAACTGCAACAAAAATTAGCCAGGTGTTGTGGTGGGTGCCTGTAGTCCCAGCTACTTGGGAGGCTGAAGCAAGAAAATCGCTTAAGCCCGAGAATTTGAGGTTGCTGTGCGCTGTGACACCACAGCATTCTACCCAGGCTTGAGACTCTATCTCAAAAAAAAAAAAAAAAAGAAAAAGAAATTTACCTCAAACTGATATATGTAGTTTAAAAGTAAAATGACATCAGGAAAAAAATATTATGTAAGCATTAAACAAAAGAAAGCTAGGATCAAAGTAGATTTCAGAGCAAAGAAATTTACAAGCAATAAAGAAGAACATCACGTAATAGTAATGGGGTCAATTCACCATAAAAATATAATTGCCCTGGGCGGCGCCTATGGCTCAGTGGGTGGGGTGCCGGCCCCATATACTGAGGGTGGTGGGTTCAGGCCTGGCCCTGGCCAAACTGTAACAACAACAAAAACACCAAAAAAAAAAAATATATATATATATATATATACACATATAAATTGCCCTTACAATAAGGCTTCATAAAGCAATAACTGACAGGACTGAATGACAAACCCAGTCATTGCTGGAGACATCAACACTCTACTCTCAGTGACAGACCAGAAGTAGAAAATCAGCATGATTACAGAGGAATTGGACAACACTAACTACTAGATGTATCTCACTGACACTGATACACTACTATATCCAACAACAGAAGATGACAGTCTTTTCGAGTGCACAAGAAAAATCCACGATAGATCATACCTGGATCAGAAAACAAATGCTAACAAATTAAAAAGAAATGAAAACACATAAAGTATGATCTCTAAACAGAAGTAATTAGTACGTAGAAATCAACAGAAATATAACAGAAAAATCTCCAAACACTTGAGAATTACATAATTCCCATGAACAAAAAAAGAAAAATTAGAAAATATTTTAAAATTAACAAAAATGAAAATATATTAAAACTTGTTAGATGTACCTAAAACAGTGCTTAAATAGTATAGTATTAAATGTTATCTAAAAAGAAGATAAATCTCAACTCAGATCAATAATCCAAGCTCTCATTTTACCAAATAGAAAAAGAAAAGTGAAATAAACAAAGTAGAAGGAAGAAAATAATAAGAGAAGACATAAGTAAATTTAAAAAATAATAATAGAGAAGATTCAAGCAAACTAAAAGCTAATTCTTCAAAAGCATCAATAAAATTGATAAATGTCTAGCAAGTCTAACAAAAGAAAAATAAAGACACAACTTATTATTAACATCAAAAATGAAAAAGGGGTTATTACTACAAACACTAAACAGATAATAAAGGAACCCTATTAACTCCATGCACATAAATTGAACTATTTAGATGAAATCATAATCAAGACAATGGTATTGACAAAAGGATAGATCCACAGATCAGTGAAAAAGAACAGAATCCAGAAATACACCCACACCAATATCAAACCATTTGATTTTTGACATAGGTACAGAGCAATTCAATAGAGATACCATTCTCAGTAAGTAGTGTAGGAACAATTCAACATCTACATGCCAAAAAAAAGAGGCTCGTTACCTCTAGCTCAGTGAGTAGGGCACCAGCCACATACACCCAGGCTGGCAAGTTCAAGCCCAGCCCAGGCCTGCTAAACAACAATGACAAGGGCAACAAAAAAATAGCCGGGCATTGTGGCCGGTGCCTGTAGTCCCAGCTACTCGGGAGGCTGAAGCAAGAGATCTCTTAGGCCCAAGAGTTTCAGGTTGCTGTGAGTTGTGAGGCCACAGCACTCTACTGGGAAACTTTTTTTTTATTTTTTTGAGACGGAGTCTCACTGTGCCACCCTGGGTAGAGTGCTATGGCATCACAGCTCATAGCAACTTCAAACTCTTGGACTCGAGTGATTCCCTTGCCTCAGCCTCTCAAGTAGCTGGGACTACGGGCGCCCACCACAAGGCCTGGCTATTTTTTTGTTGCAGTTGTCATTGTTATTTAGCAGGCCCTGGCCAGGCTCGAACCCACCAGCCTTGGTATATGTGGCTGGCACTCTAAACACTGAGCTACGGGAGCCGAGTGGAAACTTCAAATCTTATATACAAATTAACTCAAAATGGATCACATATCTAAATATTAAAGGTATAACTATAAAACACCTAGGAGATCATCTTCATGACCTGGAATTAGGCACAGGGTTCTTACAAAGGCCAGTAAAAGCACAATCCATATAAGAAAATAGTGATAATCAAAATTATAAAATTTTTTATCTGTAGCCTACATTGTTAAGAGGATAAGAGACAAGCTATTGACTGGAATAAACTTTGCAAATCATGTATTCAATAAAGGGACGTGTACCCAGATTATATAAAGAACCCTCTAAACTCAATAGCAGGAAAACAAAACACCCAGTTAAGTTAAAAAGCAGACAAAGGTCAGGTGCAACGGCTGACCCCAGCAATCCCAGTGCTTTGGGAGCTGCTGGGAAGATCACTTGAGGCCAGGATTTCAAGACTAGCTTCAGCAAAACAGCAAGATCTCATCTCCATAAAAAAATAAACTAAAATTAGTGAAGCATGGTAGCACATGCCTGTAGTCCCAGCTACTCAGGAGGCAGAGACGGGGGCATCACTTGAGTCTAAGACAGTGGTTCTCAACCTTCCTAATGCTGCAACCCTTTAATAGAGTTCCTGTGGTGACCCACAGGTTGAGAATTGGTGGTCTAGGAATTCAAGGTTACAGTAAGCTATGATTGCAGCACTATATCCAACCTGGGTGACAAAGCAAGGACCTGTCTCAAAAACAAAAACAAACAAAAAACAGGCTGTATCAGTTCACTGTTCACTGAAAAGGATAAATCAGGTGGGAAATGGCCAATAAGCATATGAGAAGATAGTCAACTTCATTGTTCATCAGGGAAATGCAAATTAAAACCACAAAGAGATACTAGTACATTATTAGAATGGTTAAAAATAAAAATACTAACAATACTAACTGCTGGAGAAGACACAGAATCCCACAAAGAGATACTACTACATTACACTACATTATTAGACTGGTTAAAATTAAAAATATTGACAATATTAACTGCTAGAGAAGACACAAAACGACTATAACTCTCATGCATTCCAGGTAGGAATGGTGAATGGTACAACAACTCTGGAAACATCTGGCACTTTCTTTTTTTTTTGGTAGAGACAGAGTCTCACTTTATCGCCCTCAGTAGAGTGCCGTGGAGTCACACAGCTCACAGCAACTTCCAACTCCTGGGCTTAGGCGATTCTCTTGCCTCAGCCTCCAGAGTATCCAGAGTAGCTGGGACTACAGGCACCCACCGCAACACTCGGCTATTTTTCTGTTTTGCAGTTCTGCCGAGGCTGTGTTTGAACCCGCCACCTTTGGTATATGGGGCCAGTGCCCTACTCCGTGAGCCACAGGCGCCGCCCTGGCACTTTCTAATAAATCAAGGACATGCTCACCATATGACCTAGCAATCCCACTCCTAATTATTTATCCTAGAGAACATTATACTCACACAAAAATGTTTACATAAATGTTTAGAACACTTTTATTCATAATTGTCAAAAGCTAGGGAAAACTCAATCCTTTCAATGTTTAAATGGATAAACTTTACATTCATACAGTTCAACACAACTCAATAATTTAAAAAAGAACAAACTACTACTACACACCACAGTTTGGATGGATCCCGAAAGCATTATGCTGAGCAAAAGTAGCCAGTCTAAAAACGTTATACGGGCTGCAGAAACAGCTAACTCTACAGTGATGGGAAACCCGTCAGTGATTGCCAGGGGCAGAGTGAGGGAGGATATGACTCTAAAAGGACACACAAGGAAGTGACGGAACCACTCTGTGTCCTGAATGTGCTACAGTCCCCTTATCAATAAATGTGTTAAAACTCATGTAAGGGTATCAAAAAAAGTCAATTCTACTGTAGGACAATTTCTTAAATTAAAAAACTAAACACTACTACAAACATATAGGTGAACAGTATGAGCAACACTAGGGGCCTCATACACTGGTCCTGTCTAATTTTCTCAAAATTATCAAGCTCTATTGTGCCCCAGTACTCTCTTCACCCACCCGCACCGCTCCACCTAACTCCTTCACCCTTGCGGTCTCTGCTTAAATGTTACTTCCTCAAAAAAGCTTTCTCTGCCCCCCGCCCAGACTGGCTCAGATCCTCCAGTTCCACACTTACTAAACCCCTATAATTTTCCATTATACTACATATCATAACTTCATGCAATTTCAAAATATCTGCCTCTCATGTGGCAGATTGCTATCATGCAATTTCAAAATATCTTCCCTCGTGTGGTACTGGGAGCCACATGAGGGAAGGAACCACATATGCCTAGATGGAAAGTCATGAGAGCGTCTTTGCAAAGTATTCTATCTATATTAGTTGAAGGTTGAATATCTGTTACTCCCTAAAACCCCATACAATGCAAGCTAATAAAATACAGATAAATCTTTTCCAACACTTTAAAATACTGTAAATATATATATATATGTGCATATATATAAAATTTTAAAATATGGATGGGAAACCATTACCACCATCCATCTCCAGAACTTTTCCTCTTGCAAAACAATATGAATGATGGCTCACCACCTGTAGCACAGTGGTGATAGCACCAGCCACAGACAGTGAGGCTGGCAGGTTCAAGCCAGGCCCGGGCCTACTAAACAATGATAACTACAACAAAAAATAGCTGGGCATTGTGGCAGGCACCTGTAGTCCCAGCTACTTGGGAGGCTGAGGCAAGAGAACTGCTTAAGCGGAGTTTGAGGTTGCTATGAGCTGTGATGCCACTGTACTGTACCGAGGATGACATAGTGAGACTCCGTCTCAAAAAAATGAACGCACTTAATGCCACTGAACTGTACACTTAAGAATGTGTGAAATGAGGGTGGCGCCCGTGGCTCAGCGAGTACAGCGCCAGCCCCATATACCGAAGGTTGCGGGTTCAAACCCAGCCTCAGCTGAACTGCAAAACAACAAATAAATAGCCGGGCGTTGTGGCAGGCGCCTGTAGTCTCAGCTACTCGGGAGGCGGAGGCAAGAGAATCGCCTAAGCCCAGGAGTTGGAGGTTGCTGTGAGCTGTGTGACACCACGGCACTCTACCAAGGGCAATAAAGTGAGACTCTGTCTCTGCAAAAAAAAAAAAAGAATGTGTGAAATTAAACGGCTCTCCAGAGGAGATGGACTCCCAGTGGCTAAAAGAGATCCCCAAATTTAGATAACAGATCCAAGAAGCCATGGTGGGGGTAGAGAAGAGCAGCTTGTACTTGGAAAAGGTAATTCTTGACAAACATCCTGCGTTAGGCCTTGGAGCCAAGAAAAACTGCAGCCAGACACCCACCCACCCCCAAACATACATACACTCTCTCATACATGTGTGTTCTCACTCACACACAAACGCACTCCCACACGCACACAGTCACACACGTGCACTCTCACACGCAGGTGCAAGCACTCTCACACATATGCATGCACGAACACTCTCATACACACACAATCACACTCTAAACACACACAGAACAGAGACACTTTAAGTTTGAGGCTTGGGAAGCCACCCAATCTGAGCTCACCTATCTCGACCAATCAGAACCCAGCAAGCGTCACTCCTTTGCTTGCATAAACAGACGTGATTGAGAACCTACTCGGCATCTCTCCCTACTTAGTCAAACCTTTGTTTAATTCTCTATAGAGATTATATTTTCCCTTGAACTAAAAGGTGTTTTAGTAAAAGAAAATAAAGCTGAATATACTTTCCCTCCCCAGTCTGAAAGTTGTTTTGTTAAAATAAAGCTCTTCCTTTTTCCTCCACAGGAGCTCAGGATCTTTTGTTAACAAATCATTAAAAATGGTAAATTTTATGTTATTTTACCACAACTGAATATAAAATTTTTAAGTGTAACAAAATTGGATGTGAAAACATGTGTTAATGAAAAGAAAAATCACATGAAATTTCATAAATAGGTTGTGTAGTTTTGTAACTGAACTCCCCTACCACATGCAGAATATCCCAGCTAAGTTTCATTAGTACAGCCTAGGGACCCATAACACTTAATTAGAATAGATCACTGAAGATACTCTGCTATATTTAATTATAAAGGCCCCTTTACTAAAATAGCTAACATCCACTTGGGGAATACAGTATAGACCTGGAAACTAAACTAACATGATTAATTCATAGAAAGACTTGGAAGCAACTAAGCACTTAGTTACTTACAAAATAAGGTATTTTTAGCTGGGCAAGGTGGCTCACACCTATAATCCTGGCACTTTAGGAAGTCAGGATGGGAGGATCACTTGAGCCCAGGAATTTGAGGTTGTACTGAGTCACGGTAACACTGCACTCTAGTTTGGGCAACAGAGCAAGACCCAGTCTCAAAAATAAAAAAAATAATGATGATGATGAAAATAAATTTCTTTAAAAGGAGATTTTGAAATACTACTTAAAAGCAGTTGTACCTGAACTGAACACTGTTCCATAGAGACAAATATCTTTGCTGCCCTTAGAACGCCTACAAACTCTCCACTGGATACACCGTGCCCCCAGCATCTAGAGAATACTTTGGATTGCATTTATTATGCAAATGAATGACTGAAAACAGATAGTAAAAGTGGATATACCTAAATTATTTATCTGAGTTAGAACCTTTCCTCCTTAGTATAGGCTCCATTTCAGATGAATAAAGCAGATACACACCCACTGTTGCCATCTGCAGATGGCCTTTTATCTTCCTGAAAGCTGCCTACTAGACTCTCCCTCTGCTACTCCAAGTTAGAGTTGCTACTGTGGCCTCTTGGAAGTAGCAGGAAAAGCAGCAAAGGAAGCAGTCCCAAGTCAGGTAGGTGATGGCTATAGCCCAAGATCCAGACTTGCAAAACAATGCTCACATGTACTCTGTGGCACGGATTAGATCCCAATCTACCTTAGTACAAAAAAAAAGGAAAACAAAGCCCTTTCTGCTTCAAATGGGTAGCAATTACAATAAAATCCAGAAAACTAAGAAGACAAACAAACAAAAATTAAAGGTAAATTTGTCACAATTGCAAAACAGAAGAAAGATAAAAAACAATGTTAATTGCAAGCTGGTTCCTCCAGAAGCAGGAAGTACTAAATGCACAGCACAGAATCTTCTGAAGGAGTCTAAGAAGAGAGCCAGGGTCACCAGTGAACACCAAGCTGAGGAGGAGCTGCCCTAGGCCTGAAGAAGTGGCCATAAAGCACTGTCTGGACTCCAGCTCCTACAGACCTGGGGAGGCAGAAACATAGCTTCAAGGTCAAAACCTGAACCAATTGCTGGGACTAATCTGTCATGTGTCCAGGCCATCATCATAAGGCCTGTATATGGGTTAGTGTAGGGGCACAAAAAGTGTTTGGACTCTCTCACCTATGACCTTGCCTGAAGGTGCTTTGTGCTCCCAAACAGCCACGACTATGTGGAGTGAAGTCACACTTATGTAAGTGCTGCTTGGCATGTTGCCACTTTTGTTCCCCTGCATATAAAGGTGCATAGGACCTTTATTTACCTTGTGTGGACTGCAGGTTGTGAATTGCAGATTGTGATGTGTAACTTAGCTTCCCAGCCACCAGGAGCTAGACCTCTCACGTAACTTTGTTCACCAGCCACCCATTTAGCTGAATAAAGCATGTTGCACCTGCCCTCCAAGGCTGAGTTTCTCTCCGGTCTGGCTGAATTAGAACACTGGCATTACTATTAGTCAGGAATCCAAAGTGCCAGGTGGGGGCAACCACAAAACTGCTGCCAAGGGAAAAGTGAGTGTCAGGAAGGGAGTCAGGCAGGGGTTGGCAGAGATGAGAGAAACCAGGAAAGAGAGTGAAGGAGAAGGTGAGAGGTAGGGAGATGATGAAGGTATGAGGGGAAAAGAGGAAGAAGAGGGACAAACATTTTAAACCTTCACCAAAAAAAGAGCCCAAAGACCAAATTCCAAACACATTATGAAATCAAATGCTAAGAAAACAACCAAAAAACCAGTAACTGAAACAACAGTTCACTCCAAATAAAATTAATTTTATCTGGAGTAATTTATCAAATAATCTGAAAAGATTAGAAATATTCACTAGGAGGCTTGGCGCCTGTGGCTCAACGGGCTAAGGCACCAGCCACGTACATCTGAGCTGGTGGGTTCAAATCCAGCCCGGGCCGCCAAACAACAATGACGGCTGCAACCAAAAAATGGCCGGGCGTTGTGGCAGGCGCCTGTAGTCCCAGCTACTTGGGAGGCAGAGGCAGGAGACTCGCTTCAGCCCAGGAATTGGAGGTTGCTGTGAGCTGTGATGCCACGGCACTCTACCCAGGGTGACAGCTTGAGGCTCTGTCTCAAAAAAAAAGAAAGAAAGAAAGAAATATTCACTAGGAAAAGGATTTAAACAGATCTTGCTAAAGAAGTAATAACTAAGTGAAGAGACTAATTCCAAAATTATTTATGAGAAGGAACTGCTCATGGATTAGAAATGAGAAATGAAAGAGAGTAATGATAAAGATAAATTCTTACTTTTTCCTTCTGCAACAGGATTCAGACATAAGGAACTCAGAAGGATCAACGTTCAGCGTGGGCCATGTTGGGTTTGAGGTAGTTTTAAAACACCCAAGTTGAGGTGTCAGAGAAAGGGGGAGAGAGGGAACAATTTAGAAGCCCAGTGTTGATTAAAACCACAGAAATAGAAGTGGAAGAAAATGAGATTTTTCAGGGAAAGGTCTATAGAAAGTTTAATGAGCCCACCAATGAGGCCTTTAATAATGATTCAAGAACACATTAGTATGTCACTAAAGCCAGGGGATGAAAGTATTTGGAAAAGGGAACCAGCCAGTGTCAAACACTGCTGAGAAGCAGAAGAGAACTGGAAAACGTCCATTAGATTTAACATGAGAAAGTTCCTAGTAACCTTAGCAAAGAACCGTTTTTTGTTTGTTTGTTTCTGACACAGAGTCTATGTCACCCTGGTAGAGTGCTATGGCATTGCCTCAGCCTCCCAAGTAGCCGGGACTACAGGCACCTGCCACAACACCCGGCTATTTTTTGGTTGTCGCTGTCATTGTTGTTTGGCAGGCCCCAGCTGGGTTCGAACCCGCCAGCTCCAGTGTACGTGGCTGGTGCCCTAGCTGCCGAACTACAGGTGCAGAGCCAGCAAGAACTCTTAGTAGACTGTTGAGGATAGAAGGTGACTGGAACAGCTCAGGGCCCTTCCACATGCTGACTGCCTTGCTGGTGGCTGACGCCTCGCATCTATCGGTCTCAGCTTACTTTTACCCTCCCAGAGAGAATTTCTCTGACAAACCTATTAATGAAGACTATCTCTCAACAACTTGTTTCCCTCGTAACACAATTTATAATTACTTATGTATGTTTTCTTACTCTATAACTGTCTCTACTACTGAACTATAAGTGCCATGAGAAAAGAAATCATCATTGCTCCTGGTCAGTCTTCTATTTCCAGCACCTACCAGAGCACCTGGCCGACAGTAAGCACTCATAAAAACAGCCTTCGGAGCTACAACAAACTTCATTTTCTTTAGGGAGGAAGGAGACATTTCCTGATACCTAGTATGGAAAGCAATATGCACAATGGAAAGAATACAAGTTAGAGGAGTCTCACATAATCCAACTCTTAGCTCACTACCTACTAAATGATCTTTGGCAACCCATTTTTTTTTAATCTTGAAGCCCCAATTTTCTCAATTAAAAATGGTGACAATACAGTCCCTTTACATAATTATGTGCTTTTCTAGTATATCATAGACACTTAATAACCGATAGGTGATATTTAGAACGATCACGTCCTTTCCGTCCAAAGCAGCAGAAATGAGTGAGACAATAAGATACGAGCGAAGTCCTGGCCTTATAGACACTGGAACGTCAGAATAAAGTTAAGCTGTGGTTTTACATCTTTTATTGAATGTATCCCCTTTCAGCAAGATAGTGTTTCCAGGGCTGGGCACAGTAGCTCACACCTGTAATCTTAGAACTCTTGAGAGGTCAAGGCGGGTGGACTGCCTGAACTGAGGAGCTTGAGACGAGCCTGAGTAGGAGCAAGACCCCATTTCTAAACACTAGCCGGGCATTGTGGTGGGTGCCCAGCTATTCGGGAAGCTGAGGCGAGAGAAACCCTTGAGCCCAAGAGTTTCAGTTTGCTGTGAGCTGTGACACCACAGCACTCTACCCAGGACACAAAGAGAGAGACTGTGGGGTGGCACCTGTGGCTCAGTGAGTAGGGCGCTGGCCCCATATACCAACGGTGGTGGGTTCAAGCCCGGCCCTGGCCAAACTGCAACAAAAAAAAAAAAAAAGGAAAAAGGACAAATTCCTGTCCTAATGAAGCTTACATTAAAAAAAAAAAAAAAAAGAGAGGGTGGCACCTGTGGCTCATCAAGTAGGGCTCTGGCCCCATATACCGAAGATGGCGGGTTCAAACCTGGCCTCTGCCAAACTGCAAAACAGAAAAATAGTCGGGCGTTGTGGCGGGCACCTGTAGTCCCAGTTACTCAGGAGGCTGAAGCAAGAGAATCACCTAAGGCCAAGAGTTGGAAGTTGCTGTGAGTTGTGTGACGCCACGGCACTCTACCGAGGGTGATAAAGTGAGAATCTGTGAGATTCTGTCTCCAGAAAGAAAAAGAAAAGAAACGGGGCGGCACCTGTGGCTTAAAGGAACAGGGCACAGGCTACATATACCAGAGGTAGCAGGTTCAAACCCAGCCCCAGCCAAAACCTGCAAAAAAAAGAAAGAAAAGAAAAGATACTACTTCCAATCCTTCTTAAATAGAGCCTTAGGAAAACACAAATCCATGATTAAGTTCTTTATCATATCACAGGTACTAATTACACTGAAATACGTAAGTTCACTTTAAAATGTAACAAACCAAATCTATATTTAAAATATTTTATTCTTTTGTTCTTAATTTAAAATTTTAATATAAGGGCTCACTGCCCGTAGCACAGTGGTCATGGCGCCAGCCACATGCACCAAGGCTGGAGGATTCAAACCCAGCCCAGGCCTGCTACATAACAATGACAACTGCCAACAAAAAATAGCCAGGTGTTGTGGCGGGCACCTGTAGTCCCAGCTACTAAGGAGGCTAAGGCAAGAGAATCACTGTGAGCTATGACGCCACAACACTCTACTGAGGGTGACATAGTTAGACTCTGTCTCAAAAAAACAAAAAAAATTTTTAATACAAGTAAAAGGACAAATTTCTTATTAACAAAAAGTTTAGGTGGTCTTGGGGACATCCCCTTCCATTTTATAAAGAAAATATTCACAAATCACTCTTCATAGATCAAAAAAAAGTTGGAATGTTTTTATTAAAGTTAAATAGAAAGGTATATAAGATAACTCATACACAGCAATAATAAGATAGCAATAATAAATCCTTCCTTTACTGTCCAAATATAACGTTTGCAAAACTGCTAAATAAAGACTTTCTTAATTGGATTGACTAACTTACCTTTAACTCAGGGGTCTCAAACTATCAGTCTTTTAAGAAGCTTTGCCAGTTTTTGACGACTGAACTTGCTGAGCTCACAGCACCCAACCAGAGGGTCTTGGTTGCAAGTTTACTTCTGGTGCTGCTGCCCACTAACACTGATGCCACAGACTATAGGTTTCAATAACAACCACCCGCAGGCTAACATTCTGAGTATTACTCATAATACTGCGTTAATTAAGTTAATACATGAAGGTCACAGTTTGGTAGAAAGTTTGATTAAATTTGGTAGTGCTTACAATAATAAAAAACTGTTCATCTGTACAGTAACTCTATAAATTGGTCTACAGACTTAATCTAGTTTGATCATGGATTTCAATTTACTTTCTAAAAGGAGTTCAATTTATTTGTTCCATTTCTCCAAAATATGTACATTTCTAGAATTTTTATCTGAGAGTTTCCTGACATACGATTCTAGCCATGCTGGGCACAGAATAGTTTCAACTGCCACAAAAATATCACCACTACTTCAAAGGAGATTTCTAGTCCACCCTCAGATTTTGGAGCATTCTGATGGTGGAAAAGACTCATCCTTTGATTTGTCTGTAGCTTCATGTGTTAAATATTGATTTCTCTCTGAAACACTGCAATTGTTTTTTCATCTCAAAAAATAAAGACATTAATTTTATCTTTGAGCCCAAATCCTTTGTGGAGTATAAATTAAGTCAAAGAATATTGACAATGAACATATGAAAGGGCAAAGCAAACAAATTTTTAAATGAATCTAAAACAAAAACTTTAGTATGTTTTTAAAAATGAGATGCTCTTTTAAAAAACAAATCAGTGGTTGGCACAGATGGCACAATTTTCTATTTTTGTATGTATAAGGTAACTTGAAGTTATTTTTATTGAAAAGCAACAAATGATGGCTAAATTCAGCTCATATACATATTGAATTCAGAAATAACTGTATTTTTTAAATACACAACCCGACAGGCACAATGGTAGATAATAATGAATCAGCATGGGAGCCATTTAATATACTTCTTGATTAACTCATTGCCTGTCCAGCTCTCACACAGACACGCTTACATGTCATAATCGTCATAATTCCCATCCTCCCCACCACTAACACTCCAGCGCCCTGATTAGTGCACAACTCCCAGACGAGCCATTGCTAATGCTAAATAATTCTCTTCAGCTTCCTGCTACTATTCTGCAGGATCTCCAATTAAATATAATGTCCCCGATGAGCCATATTAATGTGAACAAATTCCTACCAGGAATTCTATCCTATTCCATTTTACTCAAAACCACAGAGAAAGTAATTTAGCCAAGCAAAGATAATCAAAACATTTAAATATAGTATACTATTTTTGCAAAATAAGTACTTCCAAAGACAAAAAAAGCAAAATAGAAAATGTCTAAACTTCTTAAATGCTTTCTTCTCCTGATTAGTTCTTCAGTGAAAAGTCTAGTATTTTAAATTTACATAGGTAGATACACTGTACTCCTGATTTGAAAAGGTTGCTGAAGGCTAAGTTTTATGAGAAAAGTAAGCAATAGCAAGTTTTAAGAAAGTATGCCATTTAAAAATCCCTCGATTACCTAATTATCAGGCTCCAAAATCCAAAACTACGTTATTAAAACCAAGTCCTTCCTTCCCATTCAACACTGTATTATAATCACTGTTCAGAAGCTTTGTCATGGGTTTTTACAATGTTGATAAGGAAGGAAACTTCATACTGAAAGACAACTATAAGTATTTTTTGTAAGAATAAATTAAGAATCTTTTTTTTTTTTTTTTTTTGATACAGAGCCTCAAGCTGTCACCCTGGGCAGAGTGCCGTGACATCACAGCTCACAGCAACCTCCAATTCCTGGGCTCAAGCCAGTCTCCTGCCTCCGCCTCCCAAGTAGCTGGAACCACAGGCACCCACCACAACGCCCGGCCATTTTTTGGTTGCAGCTGTCATTGTTGTTTGGCGGGCCCGGGCTGGATTCGAACCCGCCAGCTCAGGTGTACGTGGCTGGCGCCTTAGCCCGTTGAGCCACAGGCGCTGAGCCAAATTAAGAATCTTATAGAAAATTCTCTCGCAATCTAAATGTCTGGAAATGTTTCTGACCTAATCAAGACCAACTGGGAAGCAAAGAACATGAGAGCCATCACCC
Organism: Perodicticus potto; assembly: GCA_963574655.1. Taxonomy (NCBI): domain Eukaryota; kingdom Metazoa; phylum Chordata; class Mammalia; order Primates; family Lorisidae; genus Perodicticus; species Perodicticus potto. The sequence continues at coordinate 18,927 of CAUYRH010031001.1, forward strand.
TACAATATCCTTTACTGATAAAGGTGATTTAAGAAAATGCTACCTAAAGAACCATCTCAACTACACATGGACACAGACACAAGATACTATGTAAAAGCTCACCTGGTGTTTTTCAGTTAACACCCCCAGAACAGTTTTACAAGCCTAATCAGAGTTTTTTGTTCCTACTTGAGATAAGTGACAGCATCAGCTACAAACAAGTCCATTAATAAATTTAGCAACATTTTTTAAAAAGTTAATGAAGAAATTTGACTCCTTTCCAAATAGAAAAAGTTTGAAAACATCCTGAAATCATGTGAAAGGAAAATAAATGTACAAGATTTTTACATTTAAATTACCTTCCTCTATATAGAGAGAGGGTAAAACTGAAAATACACTAACAAATAAATATGTACACATAAAGACAGAAAATAAAGATATTCCAACAACCCCATAAAATTTTGATAAGTTTTTCCCTGAGGTCCTTTATACCTCAGCCCACACTAATGTATTCCAGCTCCATTTACCTGATCATTAGCCTCCAGTTTGTTCAGCTGTAACCAATGTACACTAATTACTTAAACATCATGAAGTCCGACTTGTCCTCAGTCCCTCCCCAGACAGCAAGGAAATATTATCAAGAGCAGGCATGAAAAGTGATGATGGCCCTCACCTTCCTGTCAATCAATCACTCCAGATCACTCATAGGAAGCCCCACTCAATCTCATTATAGAAACCCAAGGCTAAGACCACAGTGCACACCAGGAATCTTACTTCCAACAGCAAGCAGGCTGCTGGGGTAAGACTGAGTCACAGTGAATCCTTTCTGATTTGAGGTTCTTGTTTCTACACAGTAAATACCAGATATTTCTCACTTAAATCCAACATGACTGTGCACAGACCAAACAACAAGTTTTGTTGGCTTTTTTTTTTTGAGAAAGAGTCTTACTCTGTCACCCTCGGTAGAGTGGCTCTGTAACTCATAGAAACCTCAAACTCTTATGCTCAAGAGATCTTCTTGCCTCAGCCTCCCATGTACCTGGGATTATAAGCCTATACCACCACACCTGGCTAGTTTTTCTATTTTCAGTAGAGATGGATTCTCAGTCTTACTCAGGCTGGTCTCAAACTCCTGAGCTCAAGCAATCCACATTACAAGCATGAGCCACAACTCCCAGCCCAAACAACAAAATGCACATTGACAAGTTCAATGTAGGAGCATAGGTACAAAATACAGTCAAAGGGTGAAGTACAGAATCATCATCCTCATTGGAATGAAGACCGTCAATCCTTTTCGTTTTACTTAATGAGCTCTCATTTTTTAAAAAACATAAAAACCCCAATGTTAGTGGCTTGATATAAACTTTTTTTTTTTTTTGAGACAGAGCCTCAAGCTGTCACCCTGGATAGAGTGCTGTGGCATCATAGCTCACAGCAACCTCCAACTCCTGGGCTCCTGCATTTCTCCTGCCTCCACCTCCCAAGTAGCTGGGACTACAGGCGCCCGCCACAACGCCCGGCCATTTTTTGATTGCAGCCATCACTGTTGTTTGGCGGGCCCAGGCTGGATTCGAACCCACCAGCTCAGGTATATGTGGCTGGTGCCTTAGCAGCTTGAGCCACAGGCACCGAGCCTTGATATAAATTTAACAATATATTTTACTATGTTTTGTGAGAAAGCATACTAGCATACTAGTCTTTGTATTTAAAACAGAAATGAATGAATGGCTCTTTTGTTTTTTTTATAGAGACAGTCTCAGTTTGTCGCCCTCGGTAGAGTGCTCTGGTGTCATAGCTTACAACAACCTCCAACTCCTGGGCTTAGGTGATTCTCTTGCCTCAGCCTCCCAAGTAGCTGGGACTACAGGCACCCGCCACAACGCCCGGCTATTTTTTCTTTGCAGTTCGGCCGGGGCTGGGTTTGAACCCGCCACCCTCGGTATATGGGGCCGGCACCCCACTCACTGAGCCACAGGCGCCGCCCGAATGAATGGCTGTTATTTAACATGCATTTTTGGAGTACGACAATCTCTAAAGTCTCAAATTCTTAGCTCCAGCTGCTCGCCAAACTAATGAGGTGGAACCCACCTGCCCATTTAAAAAATCTTAGTCACTACAGCCATTAAACATTTCTTATTCCTTAGGTTTCTTAATCTTCTGTAGGACAACCTAAAACCACAGTAGAGACAGATAATGCCAAAATGTATCTCTCCAATCTTCTAAGTCAACATCATATTAATAAAGCCCTCTTCAAGTCAAAAATCCCTCCAAATCATCTTTCTGCCTAAAATCTAATGAATTTATTCCATAGACCTGTCTCTTCTTGCTGCTTTATAAAGTATTTTAATATGTTAGGTTACTCCCCCCATCAATCTTTCTCAGAATTTTCTAAGCCATTCTTAGATACTTGCTCTCTTGTCAATTTCCCTCTCCCCAAAATATTTATTAACATTTAATAGAAACATGTACAGAATAATTTAGAAATAACTAGAATTTAAAATATTTAGTTTCCCTACATAAAAACAGAAGTCCTCAAGTAAGTGCTAAGAATTTACTTAAAGTTCACACAATACAGTACTTTGTCACTTCCATTGCCTCCAGTTATATTTTTTAAAGTTGTATTTTCTATCTTATTGATATATATGAACTTTATAGATTTTTTTATATTTATGTTTTAACCAACCACCAGAGATTTTTCTATTTCTAAGAAGTTATTCAGTTGGTTGGGTAACTAGAAACTCAATAAAATCGTATTTTTGCCTTTCCTGCACCTTATTTTATAGCTCTTCCCAAACTATGTTACCTATCACTTGTGGAATGCTATTAAATAACAGTAATGACAGAGACTTCATGACTGAGATTAGTGCCCTTATAAAAGAAGCCCCCAATAGGTCTTCCTTCTTCCACCAGGTGAGCACATAACAGGAAGGCTCTGTCAAAAAAACAGGAAGCATTGGATACTTTTTCTTCAATTCTTAAAGGCTCTGTCAAAAAAAAAACAGGAAGCATTGGATACTTTTTCTTCAATTGTTAAGATACTCAGCTGTATTAGGAAACTAATTTATAGCTTTCATATGAAAGCTAAACCCCAATTACAGGACAAGGATATGGAGAAAGGGGAAAGAGAGGAAAGGGGAGGGGGGAGGAAGGGTGAAGGGAGGGTAATTGGTGGGACCACACGTATGGTGCATCTGAGAAGGGTACAGGTGAAATTTACTAAATGTAGAATATAAATGTGTAAACACAATAACTAAGAAAATGCCATGAACTGCTATGTTAACCAGTTCAATGAAAATATTTCAAATTGTATATAAAACCAGCACATTGTATCTCATGATTGCATTAATGTACGCAGCTATGATTTAATTAAAAAAATAAAAAGAAAAATAAAAACAGGAAGCAATCCTCACCAGGCACCAAGGACCAAGTCTACAGTACCTTTATCTTAACTTCCCAGCCTAAAGAACTGCAAGAAACAAATTCCTATGGCTTATGAGCCACCCAGTCTATAATATTTTGTTGTAGCCTGAATGAAATAAGACAGTGACAAAAAAAAAAAAAAAAAAAGGACTGGGCTCAGCACCTGTGGCTCAAGAGGCTAAGGCACCAGCCACGTACACCTGAGCTGGTGGGTTCAAATCCAGCCCAGGCCCACCAAACAACAATCATGGCTGCAACCAAAAAATAGCCGGGCATTGTGGTGGGCACCTATAGTCCCTGCTACTTGGGAGGCGGAGGCAAGAGACTCGCTTGAGCCCAGGAGTTGGAGGTTGCTGTGAGCTGTGATGTCACAGCACTCTACCCAGGGTGACAGCTTGAGGCTCTGTCTCAAAAAAAAAATCAAAAAAGAGGACTCAAAAGTCTAAAATCAGTAAAGGAAAACGAGACACTACTACTAACCTTATAGAAATAAAAATAATAGCAAGGAAATACTATAAAGTATATGCCAATAAAACAGATGGAATGAACAAATTCCTATAAAGACACAAACTACAAACATTGGCTAAAGAAGTAGAATATCTGAATAAGCCTATGACAAGTAAAGAGATAGACTCAGTGCCCACAGCTCAGTGGTTAGGGTGCCAGCCACATACACCAGGGCTGGTGGGTTCAAACCTAGCCCAGGCCTGCTAAACAGCAAGACAACTACAACAAAAAAATAGCCAATCATTGTGGCAGGCACCTGTAGTTGGGAGGCTGAGGCAAGAGAATCGCTTAAGCCCAAGAATTTGAGGTTGCTGTGAGCTGTGATGCCACTGCACTCTACCAAGAACGACATAATGAGACTCTGTCTCAAAAAAAAAAAAAAGAAAGAAAGAAAGAAAGAAAGAAAACAAAAAAGAAACCAAAGAGGAAGCTAAAAATCAAACCGTAAGCACAAGAGCCAATCTTGGAGAGTAAAGGTGGGACTTTCAAGATTGGGCTTTAACTCTCAGAGAAAGGAACCAGACCTTGGAGATTTGAGATTTGAAGGAAAACCTCCTATATGAAGCCAGGATACTCGAAGATTACATTCTCAGTGAAAAGGCAATAGGGATAACAACCTACTAAAAAGGGAGAAAACAAATACTTTACCAGTTTCTCTGTAGTTCAAAGTAAAGGAAACCATCTCCTCAGGCAATCAGAACCAAGGGTCTATTCAACAGATGTATGTGTATGTGTGAAATCTCATTTGGTTCTCACTATTTTCACAGTTCACCAACCTTCAGCTTAGTGACATCTAGAGGAGCTGGTAGAAAGAAATATAATACCCACCCCACTAGGCTATATCTATAACCCAAACCATCTTGGAATTCAACAATAAAGATACCAAATTTGGAGTATAAGGTCAGAAGCCAAAATGCAAACGTGATAAAACAGTATATCATAGCGGCGCCTGTGGCTCAAAGGAGTAGGGTGCCGGCCACATATACCAGAGGTGGTGGGTTCAAACCCAGCCAGGGCCAAAAACTGCAAAAAAAAAAAAAAATCAGTATATCATGAGGTAGAATCAGGAACAGAAATAGAGACCCGCAAACTTTAAATAATACAATGTAATGAGGTCTTTAAAATAAATATGCTAAAAATGAATAAGAGATGAAAATAAGACTCAAAATATAAGAAAAAAAGACAATACAAAAAAACAATCAGATTCAAAACGGAGCAGAAAACCAAAAGATTTCTCAACAAACAGTAAAAATGAAAAATGCAACCAAAGTAATTGAGGAAGGCAATTTTTATTGCTGGTATAAAATTTATTTATTTATTTATTTAAGTTTAATTGAGAGACAGAGTCTCACTTTGTCACCCTAGGTAGAATGCCATGGCATCATAGCTCACAGCAACCTCAAACATTTGGGTTCAATTGATCCTCCTGCCTCAGCCTCCCAACTATCTGGGACTATAGGTGTGCACCACAACACTTGGCTAATTTTTTCTATTTTTAGTAGAGATGGGGTCTCACTCTTACTCAGACTGGTCTCAAACTCCTGAGCTCAGGCAATCCACTCACCATGAACTCCCAGAGTTCTATGATTACAGGCGTGAGCCACTAAACCAGCCCTATTGGTACAAAAAAAAATTTTTTTTTTTTTACACAGAGCCTCAAGCTGTCCCCCTGGGTAGAGTGCTGTGGCATCACAGCTCACAGCAACCTCCAACTCCTGGGCTCAAGCGAGTCTCCTGTCTCCGCCTCCCAAGTAGCTGGGACTACAGGCACCTGCCACAATGCCTGGCTATTTTTTGGTTGTAGCCGTCATTGTTGTTTGGCAGGCCCAGGCTGGATTCGAACCTGCCAGCTCAGGTGTATGTGGCTGGCACCTTAGCTGCTTGAGCCACAGGCGCCGAGCTGGTACAAAATTTCAATGAGAGGTTGTTGAGGGACAAAATATTCACATGAGGCCAGGCCATGTAGCTTTGTGTGAGCATACTCTGGGACGTTCACACAACAAAATCACTTGATGCATTTCTCAGAACGTATCCTCATTGTTAAGTGACACATGACTGTATTATAAAAGCTGGTATTACGTATCTAAAGAAGTGTGAAAAACCAAAAAAATAGTAACTTAAATTATAGAATAACTATCTATGTTTCATTCCACAAAGATGTAATAATTTATATTCTTTCCCTATGGATTTTTTTCCTACCCATTCATAATCCATTATTGCAAAAAATGCCTGCTGTGTTAAAGATGCCAAATAAAATTTTGTATCATTCACTGTTTTATGCTATATCTTCTTTTGTTCATGTCCAATTAGCATTAGCCTATCTTTCATTTATCAAAGTTTCAGCTGAACATGTTGAAGCATTTAGGAAAGGTTTAATAATGACAGCATTCCCTTTGTGGTAGTAGGGAAACACGCTCTCCTAAGTGAGCACTCCATAAACACTTCCTTCATCTTTGACTATGACTTTCTCATGCTTTGCTTAAATCTAGATGATAACTAGCAAACAGCCTGGCAATTTTTCAGTCTATTCATCAAAGCTTTGGGGAAAAAAAGTAGTTAAGCTATTGTGACACTTCATTTTGCTTAAGACAACAGTGAACAATTAGTTTTAAAATTTGAATATACCCTTTGGAGTCCAAGGAAAACAATTTTTCTCTTTTCTTACAACTGACCCAAAAATTAAGTCCTGATTTAAACAAAGCAAAAATATACTTACAGAACTAGCATCAATATCACTGTGGATGGCAACCGTCTTAATGCCCATCTTCTTGCAAGTTTTAATAACCTATTTTAAAATCATCAGTGTTACTTATTAACAATATTTCATATTTGAAAAGATTTAATAATCAATTTCATCAAGTAAAATGGAATTTCTACTCACCCTACATGCAATTTCTCCTCTATTAGCAATAAGAATTTTATCAAAAGTCTGAAGAGAGAAAAAAGTATTAGAAATTGTCACTCTTACTTTGGGGGGAGAAAACAAGTTTTTCCACAATTAACAATGAATATATTCCTAAGAAACATTACTGCCTACAATAATATTAAATGCATTAAATAACATGCTCATTTACAATCAAAGATCTACTAAACTCATCTGGTAGGCTCAGGACCTATACTTACTTTGTTAAAGCATCAATTGACTAGGTTAATTTATTCTTAAGTAGACTAAAGGGCTGTCTAAAAGTTCTCTTGCCAAAAGAAAATCTTCAAATGAGATTTCAGAACACTAAAAAATTTTTGTCAGAATTGCTTCACAATTTATTCTCTAAATTCTGGAACATTCTAAGTGCCACAGATTGTCTTTCAAAGGAACATCCAATACTATATAACGTACATGCCATCTCTGTTGGGTTAGGGCCTATTTTCAGTAACTCAGAACAGATACCAGCCGTGCTTGTGTCAGGACACACTCAGATTAAGCACATTACACCATTTGGATACAACCTTAAGTTTGAAGAAACATAAAGTTTTGAAGCAGCTGAGGCCAAATAATAGAAAAATTCCATTCTATGACCTGAATCCCAAGCCCAGCTTTGACACTAATGACCTATTGGACTTGAAGCAAATCAATTTCTATAGGTGTTGATTTCCAAATATGTAAACTGAGAGCACTCAAATGAAAAGTAAATTAACATGGTCTTCTTCCCATTCTAAAATTATATAAGCTAATTCTTTATTTTAAAAAAACACATAATTAGGCCACGCACAGTGGTTCACGCCTGGAATCCTAGCACTCTCAGAGGCCAAGACGGGTGGATTGCTTGAGCCCAAGAGTTTGAGGTTGCTATGAGCTAGGACACCAAAACATTCTACCAAGGGCAACAAAAAGAGACTCTGTTTCACAAAAAAAAGAAAAAACAAACAAAAAAAACCACACACACATATTTATAAGTAATTTAAGTATAATTCATATTAGTATAAAATTATGTCTAGATTAATGAATTATTATAAGTTAAATGGAAACATTATTTTTAAAAGCTTTGGTTATTGTTCTAAAACAAAAGAGTTACATACGATCTTTTTAAAAATGCTCTTATACAACTTAGAGCAGGTTTTTTTTTTTTTTTTTTTTTGGCTGGAGCTGGGCTTGAACCCGCCACCCCCAATATATGGGGCTAGCGCCCTACTCCTTGAGCCACGGGCAACGCCCCTAGAGCAAGTTTTTTTTAATTCCATAGCTTTAGGGGTATAAGTGATTTTGGTTACATGGATGAACTTATACAGTTGGGAAATCTGGGCTTTAGTGTACCCATCACTCAGATAGTGCCCATTGCCCCCAAAAGGTAAACAGCAGTATTTTCTACAGGAAAAAGCCCAGAATCTGAGAATAGGAAAAGGCTTTCAAAGTCTTAGTTCAACCTTTACAACACACATGCCTTAACCCACCAACCTAAAACAGAGCTTTGCTTAAAATGTGGTAAACTTCTAATGTGATAGAACCCTGATAGAGCCATTAAGAGTTTTATTCATATGGTCCCTTAGATATCCTACCCTTACCTCAGGCCTGAGAATGTATTCAAATGGACATGACAAATCCACGTTAAACTCTAAGTACATGTATATCCTGAGAAAACAATGTTTATTCTTTCCTGAACTGCATAAATGTCAAGTTTTATGAAGTGTTAAACGGGCACTGGATAAAGGCACCACAAACAGTTCGGCGCCTGTGGCTCAACGGGCTAAGGCACCAGACACATACACCTGAGCTGGTGGGTTCGAATCCAGCCCGGGCCGCCAAATAATGACGGCTGCAACCAAAAAAAATGGCCGGGCCTTGTGGCGGGCACCTGTAGTCCCAGCTACTTGGGAGGCGGAGGCAGGAGAATCGCTTGAGCCCAGGAATTGGAGGTTGCTGTGAGCTGTGAGCTGTGAGCTGTGATGCTACAGCACTCTATCCAGGGTGACAGCTTGAGGCTTTGTCTCAAAAAAAAAAAAAAAACAAAGGCACCACAAACACCATTACTGGAAGTTATACATTAAGCAGGTGTTATAATAAATATAACAAATTATAACAACATTATAGGGATTAAGTATGAACTCCCATTCTATTTCTGTTGAAAAAAGTAGAATAGGCAGAGCTCTATGGCTCATGCCTATTATCCCAGCACTCTGGGAGGCCAAGGCAGGAAGACTACTTGAAGCCAGGAATTCAAAGTTTTAGTGACCTACGATCGGCCGCTCCACTCCAGTCTGGCCATCTGGGTAATAGAGTGAGACCCTCTTAAGTTTAAAAAAACAAAGCACACTCGTGACTAAGAGACAGAGCAGTGGCTCACGCCTGTAATCCTAGCAGTCTAGAAGGCCAAGGTGGGAGACCACTTGGGCTCAGGAGTCTGAAACCAGTTTAAGCAAGAGCAAGACTCCATCTCTACTAAAAATAGAAAAATTAGCCAGGCATTGTAGTGGGCACCTGCGGTCCCAGCTCCTCTGGAGGCTGAGTCAGGAGGGTCACTTCCGCCCAGGAGTTTGAGGTTGCTGTGAGCTAAGCCAACACACTCGAGCCTGGGGCAAGCCACACTGCTCAGGCTAGACTCTCAACACCCTCAAACGTTCTTCTGTGTGTTCTTCCATGACAAGTGACCCTTCTAGACTCTCACTTCCTGGTTTGTAAAATGAGGGTAAAAAACTGTACCCGCAGCTCGGCACCTATAGCTCAGCAGCTAGGGTGCCAGCCACATACACCGGAGCTGGCAGGTTTGACTCCAGCCCCAGCCTGCCAAACAACAATGACAACTACAACCAAAAAATAACTGGCCGTTGTGGCAGGCACTTGAAATTCCAGCTACTTGGGAGGCTGAGGCAAAAGAATTACTTAAAGCCCAAGAGTTTGAGGTTGCTGTGAGCTGTGACGCCACAGCACTCCACCGAGGGCAACAAAATAAAACTCTGTCTCAAAAAAAAAAAAAAAACTATACCTGCCACAAGAGGTTGTGAGAATGGACAGGAGTTAATACCCTTAAAGTGTTTACTAGCATATAGAGATATTCATTGCATATAATCCACAGCTATTGTTCTTCACCCCTCTTTAGGCCACATGTCAGACAGTTACAATCTAGGAGTGTGCCCCTTCTAACTGGGGAAAAGTCTATAACAAAATGAACTATTCATGCCTGACACATTTTCTCTATTCAGAGCTATTAGTGTATTACTAATTAGTGTACAAAATGAACAGGGCTAACCATGTCAATTAACCTTCTGTACATAAAATTTTCTTTAAATGAATCATAGATTCTATAAGGTGCAGAATTCTCCAAGTACAAGAGAGGATCCACTGAAGAAATACCTAGGTGCCTGCCACAAAGGCAACCACTGTCCCCAGTTTCCTGTATATGCTTCCAGGTAAGCTATGCACAGAAAAGAAAATAAATACAAATCAATTTAAACCAACTCTAAAATTCTCTCCTGTATCACCGAGTACAGGGAAATATCAAGTGCATTTGATAACTTCATCGTACATACAATATGGCACAATCACAGCAAATTGTGCTAAACATGCTACTTACAGGATGAGAAAGGACGAACAGCATATGTAAAGGCAGGGACACTGGTAGCACTAAAAACCTACAAGGGATTTTTAGTATGACTCAAGTACATAATACATTTTGGGGGGAGATGCAGCAAATAAAGCTAAGTTAAAGGAGGCCATATGATAAAAGGACTCATGCCATTTAGGGAACAGGGACTTTATTCTGCATTTGGAGAGCCATCCATAAGGCTCCCTGAAGACACTGTGAGGAGAAAACACACACACACACACACACACACACACAACTATAAATCAGGACCTAAGACGGAGGGGCTTTCAGGAACCAGAAAAGATAAAGAACTTTTGCAGCAGCTACTCTATAACTGTGCTAATGATGTCACCTGAGGTAAAAAGTTTCCTAAGAATTTTTTTACATTGTTTTTCTTGCAGTCTATTTGCTCTCTACCTCTCCTTCTTCCTTCCCCAGATTCAGATCTTCACAGCTGCACTCTACACCAACAGATGGCCCTTTGCTCCACTCAGAAACCAAGAGCAGGCCAAGCTGGCCTCTTGCACTGGGCCCTCCTCAGAATGATGGCAAAACTCCAGACCCTGAGCCAGTTGCTCAGCACATCTGACAGAGTACAGTACAATGGGTAAGTCCACAAGCTCCGCAGAAGCACAGGCCCGAGCTCATACTCAGCTTATACTTATTATTTGGGTTTTGAGCCTTTGTTTCCAAATTGCAAAATTGAGATGTTAAGAACAATATTAAGGGCAGTGCCTGTGGCTCAGTGAGTAGGGCGCCGGCCCCACATGCCGGAGGAGGTGGGTTCAAAACCAGCCTCGGCCAAAAAAAAAAAAAAAAAAAAACTGCAAAAAAAAAAAAAACAATATTTAGCAACTGACATTTAGGATACATGCTTTCTGTACACCCCCAGGCACTGTGATGTACCCTTTCTGTGAATTATCTCATTTATCAGGTAATAGCTATGATGATAACATTTGTCCTCATAATGGCTCCATGAAGTCAGTTCTGATAATACCTCCCTTTTACAAATGAGAAAACTGAGGCTCGAGGAGGCTAATCACTTGCCAGATTCACTTACAGAGTTAACTACCAGTAAAGCCAAAGTTCACATTCAGGTATTCATGTCAGAGTCACACCATGGTCTAATATGAACAGAGTATAATGATGCAAGCTCTAAACACTATTGTCATTAACACTGCACATGTTATGAAAGGAAGACAGTGTTTATCTTACTGAAACTCCCTGGTCTTTTTTCCAAGCATATTATCATTAAGTTAAATCTTGCTTAGTCTCATAAACATATGCAAGTTTACTTGTTAAAAAAAACTCAAAGTTAGCTTGGCATCCGTAACACGGTGGTTACCACACCAGCCACATACACCGAGGCTAGTGGGTTCTAACCCAGCCCAGGCCTGCTAAACAACAATGACAACTGCAACAGAAAAATAGCCAGCTGGGCATTGTGGTGTGCACCTGTAGACCCAGCTACTTGGGAGGCTGAGGCAAGAGAATTGCTTAAGCCCAAGAGTTTGAGATGGCATTGAACTCTACCAAGGGCGACATAGTGAGACTGTCTCAAAAAAAACAACAAAACTCAAAGTCAAAAAATAATACTTTTGGGCTCGGAGCCTGTGGCTCAGCGGGCTGGGGCGCGAGCCACGTGCACCTGGGCTGGCAGATTCGAGTCCAGCCCAGGCCCTCCAAACAACAATGATGGCTGCAACCAAAAGGTGGCCGGGCGTTGTGGAGGGCGCCTGTGGTCCCAGCTGCTTGGGAGGCAGAGGCGAGAGACTCACTTGAGCCCAGGAATTGGAGGTTGCTGTGAGCCGTGATGCCACAGCACTCTGTCCAGAGTGACAGCTTGAGGCTCTGTCTCAAAAAAAAATAATAATACTTTTGGTAATGAATAAATTTTACATGGTTTAATTTTGATTGATGTAAGTCACTGACAATGTGTAGAGTAAGAACCAAGGATCAATAATAAATAGATTAATAATGAGAATCAATGTTACAAATGCATATGAATTGCATTATCAAGGACATTTACCAATATCGAAGTTATTACCTTTGTGCTTACAATGGTAACAACAAACAAACCAGGTACAGTCAGCTACAGTGACTCATGCCTTTAATCCTAGCACTTTTATAGGCTGAGGCAGGAGTATTACTTGAGCCCAGGAGTTAGACCAATCTGAGCAACATAGTGAGACCCTATGTCTGCAAAAATTTTTTAAGAAATCAGCCAGGCATGATGGCATGCACCTGTAGTCCCAGCTACTCATAAAGCTGAGGTGGGACAATCCCTTGAGCCTAGGAGTTAAAGGATGCAGTGAGCTATGATCACAACACTGTGATCATGCCATTTCACTCCTGCCCAGGTGACAGTGCAGACCCCATTTCAAAAAAACACAAAGAGGGCGGAGCCTGTGGCTCAAAGTAGTAGGACGCTGGCCACATATGACAGAGGTGGCGGGTTCAAACCCAGCCCCGGCCAAAAACTGCAAAAAAATAAATAAATAATATAAAAAGGAAATTACTTAAAACACACACACACACACAAAGAACAAACCAGGTCAGTATTTAGTGAATGGCTACAAGGACAGCAGGAATGCCTGGAGACAGAAAGGTCTAATTAAATACAGCCCTCAAGTAAAAGGAGAGGCCACTAACTTGGTCTGAACATGCACCTGTACTATACCAGTGGGTGCCAAAAAACATCCATCACTGACTAAGGGCACCATGGAGTTTCTCCACAAGTAAGGATATGGCAAAGATAGCAGGGAGCAAATTTGATTTCAGATATTTATGACAAATATTTTGTAGCTTAGTGAGCCCCAAGAGATTCCACTTCTAGTCCCTTTATCTTTCCTATTTCTTTCAATGTACTAAACCAAGATAGTTAGGCAAATTTATTCATTGATTTTTAGTAATTATCAGTAGTAACCAAGGTCAGAGGTGAGTTAGCTATTCCTGTAACCTCACCAAGAGGTTATAGTGAAAGCAAGTTCTAGACCAAATCCTGCCACACCTACAAACATTTATTAATAGATATAAAAAGAATCTCAAAACATACTCTGTAAATTCAGCAAAGTCTCAACTTCCTGTACTTTCCTCCAACAGCCTATAGGTACAGTTCACCTGAGACCAAGGAACAATATTCTGTTTTGGCTAACCATATTGTGAGTCTCAAACCATCAAGGACCTGCAGACCAGAGACTAAACACAAGACTAATCAAGCCTGAATGTTATCCTGAAAGGTAAAGAATGAAAGGCCAACTACTGGATGATTGCACATCTGTTTACAACACAATTTACTGAATATTTGAAGCCCACTCTTGAGACCTACTGTTCAGAAAAAAATTCCTTTCAAAGGGTTGGCGCCTGTAGCACAGTTTAGTGTCAGCCTCATATACAGAGGCTGGCTGGTTTGAACCCAGCCCAGGCCAGCTAAGCAACAATGACAACTGCAACAGAAAAATAGCCGGGGATTGTGGCAGGCGAGAATCCCTTAAGCCCAAGAGTTTGAGGTTGCTGTGAGCTGTGACGCCACTGCACTCTACTGAGGGTGACATAGTAAGACTGTCTCCAAAAAAAAAAAATTCCTTTCAAAATATAAGGTGTCAAAAAATAAATAAATAAAATATATACATACATACATATTAATAAGGTGTCCCAAAAGTCACCATACATAGGGAAAATGGGAAACTATAGCTAAATGTACCTTTATTTTACAAAGAGGTGGCCAACAGAGAATATTTTGTAAAATTTTACATATGAGTATTTTATAAATAAAGGTAAATTTAGCTACAATTTCCCATTTTCCTTATGTATGGCGACTTCAGGAGCAACCTGTAGATTGTTAGCTGGTAATAAAGAGGCAGAGAATTATCTAAAATAAGAGACAGCAATACATATCTTAAACACCTCTAATTTCCTCAATGATAGCTCATTTCTAATTTTTTTTTTTTGAGACAGAGCCTCAAGCTGTCACACTGGATAGAGTGCCATGGCATCACAGCTCACAGCAACCTCCAACTCCTGGGCTCAAGCGAGTCTCCTGCCTCTGCCTCCCAAGTAGCTGGGACTACAGGCGCCCACCACAACGCCTGGCCATTTTTTAGTTGCAGCCGTCATTGTTATCTGGCGGGCCGGGCTGGATTCGAACCCGCCAGCTCAGGTGTACGTGGCTGGCACCCTAGCCCGTTGAGCCACAGGCGCAGAGCCGATAGCTCATTTCTAATAATCATTATTGTAATGAAGAAGGCTACCAATGTTTATAGGGAGAAAAATGACTGAACTACTTACCAATAAATGTGGCCTTTTTAATAAATGCTAACTAACAACTCCTAGAGTGTTCCTAATTATGATAGCTGATTATCTCTAGATTGGAACGCAACACATATGCATTAACATATACACACGAACCCCAAAGCATAGCACCTATAGTGAAGTTTTAAAATTAAACTATAAAACTATAAAGTATTAAACTTTCCTAACACGGATTTTATCACGGTTAATTCATCTAGACATGCACTGTTCAATATTGTAGCCACTAGCCACATGAGGTTACTCGGCAATCCAACTGTGGCTAATCAAAGTGAGAGTCCCAGGGCAGTGCCTGTGGCTCAAGGAGTAGGGCGCCGGCCCCATATACCAGAGGTGGCAGGTTCAAACCCAGGCCCAGCTAAAAACTGCAAAAAAAAAAAAAAAAAGTGAGAGTCCCAGATTTAGAAGACACGGTACAAAAAAAAAAAAAATACATACATAAAGTGTCCCATTAATACTTTTATACTAAATAAATATGGAAATAACATTTTAAATATTTTTTGTTTTGCAGGTTTTGGTTTTTTTGGCCAGGGCCGGGTTTGAACCTGCCACCTCCGGTATATG
>CAUYRH010031003.1:0-12463 GCA_963574655.1 Perodicticus potto
AAAAATAATTAGTGTAATAGTCTTAAGATTTGTTTTCTAAAGTTGATACTGTGGGTTATTTTTGTGAACAGCCTGATGTTTGGGACCTTTTCCCTCAAAATAAGTCCTTATTAAACCAGGAATTTGGAGAAAAAAACTACCCTGGTTTTTTATTTTTGTATAATTGTTTCAAATTCATTGTTTTACAGCGCCCTCCACAGAGTTACTAGAGTATGTGCTAGATACATTTTACTTGGAGTCATAAACATGCATACCAGCATACACATTATATTTCATTAAGATGGCTTGTTGGATTAAGGAGTTAGGTAATGACGTAGAGTGAGATTCTTGGGCAAAAGGACTTTTTTTCATCCTAATGAAAAAGTTAAGAACAGTGTTCCGCCTTTTTCATCAGTACTTTTTTATATTTTCTCTCCAACCTGATTAATCGCAATGATTTAGTAGGCATTGTAGCATTTAGCTCCCAAATCTTCTAAAGAAGGATTAAACAGCTGTCAGAGTTGCGATGCTTACTAGTCCTGAAAGGCCTGGTTCATTTGTGGTTTTTATACATAAAGTTTTCTAGAATTGCAGAAAAAAATGGTTGTTATTTTTAAGAACAGAAACCCTTGAGTTCCATAGAAAGGTACTATATTACTTGGTAGCATTTAGTACTGGCGTTTTTTGCCATCCTATCGGTTGTAATAGTCATATCACATCATTTTATACAAAAGTGACAAAGCACAATTAAAGGAAGAGGTTATATGATACATAAACATCTACCAGGTAACCCATGACTAGAATAATCTGTATGCTTAGAAGAAATTGTTAAAGAGCTAAGATGCCAATAAAACTGTTCAATATTATGGTATTAACCTGGTAGTTTTTAGAAAATACTGACCAATTAACACAGAAATGAGAATGTCTATTTTTTCTTCTTTTAAGTTTAGCTCCTCTTTGCACGGAAGAGTGTATTTAGCTTATTGTGTTCTATCTTATCCCTTGGTATCTGTGGGAGAGTGGTTTCCAGGACCACACACACACTCATGAATACAGAAATCTGCTTCAGGACCACACACACACCCATGAATACAGAAATCTATGGATACTCAAGTCACTTATAAAATGGTGTAATATTTACATACAACATATGCAATTCCTCCTGTATGCTTTAAATCATCTCCACATTACTTACAATACATAATACAATGTAAACACTATGTAAATAGTTGTGACTGCATTTTTTTTCTTTTTTATTGGTTTTTCTCTTTTCTCTCCTGCCTTCGACTATTTTCAATTCACAGTTTGAATCCATGGATGCAGAACCCACAGATACAGAGGGTCATCTCTACTTTGAATTCTGTAGAAAAAAGCATGATCACACACACATTGAAAATCTATATGCACTTGTGAGAATTTAGGCTGAAATACTAAGAATCGTCTACTTTGTCTTGAATGGGAAGAGTCATTTCACACTCTAGGTTTCAGGCAGCCGTGGATTCAGTTTCCTCTTGTAACTAGGAAAATAACACTCTAGGTGTCTATTATCACAGGTATACTCAGTTTTAATACTTTGACATTCAGGTTCCTATCTCAAATCTGTAGCAATGTAAAGATAACATTGTTGAAATACAACATATGGTAGAATTCCATTTGAAATCTGATCATATGTAAATAAGCACCTTTCTGTTTTTTTGAGGCAGTTCCAAGCTGTCGCTCTGGGTAGAGTGCTGTGGCATCATAGCTCGCAACAACCTCCAACTATGGGCTCAAGAGATCCTCTTGCCTCAGTTTTTCAAGTTATAGTAGAGACGGGATCTCGCCTTTGCTCAGGCTGGTCTCAAACTCCTGAGCTCAAGCGGTCCACCCCGTTTGGCCTCCCAGAGTGCTAGGATTACAGACGTGAGCTACCATGCCCAGCTAATACAGGCTTTTTTACAATTGAGTTAATGTTCTTAAAGGGCATGGATTAGATGGTAAGCTTATATTCATTGTGATACAAGAAAATACCCTAGTAACTTAAGTATACATTTTCCAGTTAGGAGAACTGGTGGACAGCAGGAGAGAAGGTGGGTAATTAGAATGAAATCTTTGGAACATTTCTTTATGATGGTATGTGATAGTCTTCATAGAGAAAGTACTTTGGAGCCCATTGGCCTAGGGTCTAAATCTAATTTGCTACTACCTCTCCTGAATGTACTGAGCTAATTGAAAGGTGTCTGGTGGGGAGTGGGTGATAGATTTGGAGTATTTGAAGAGGACTCCACTAGATTTCAGTTTATATGTTACCCTAGTGTCAAGATGGTACAAGTTGTGTTTTAAAGTATGTTTTTTTAGATGGAACCCGGTATAATAGAAAAGGAAGATGATACAAAGAGCAACATAAAAGATTATAAATTAGAAGGGCATATGCTGGGCAAAGTGAACCTTGAGAAGAATGTAATGGGTAAAGGGTAAATCTAACTGTTGAAATCACAGGGTGACCTGAAATGTCAATAAAGGAGTCTAGGTAACTTTGTGTTATTTAAAAGAATTAGAAGAAGCAAAGTTCACTGTATAATATGGAAAGTAAAGAATTGGAATAGATGACAGACTATAACTTAACAAGTACTCTTGAGGTAACTTAGAGTAAACAGTATGCTTTGTTGACATAACAATTGGGAAATAGTGTGTATTTAACGAGATTATTTGAAAGGTATGCTTTTTTTCTGGAAATAGATGGCTGGCCTGTGATAACATTACTAATGACTGATGTACTAATTTTTATTTTCAGGAAGGCACTCAGGAAATATTGTCAAGTTTTGTGAGAGACTAAAGGGCTTGGTCACATACTCTTTAAGGAAAATTAAGCTATGTCAAATGCAGTTTTAATTTCTGGATTCCGGTTCAGATATCTTTCCCAAGAAAATGCATTTCGTAGAAGACATTTAAGAAAAAATAATCTGCATAACTCAAAGGAAACCATTTGATACTAGTAAATCAGTGACACAGAAATGAATGACCAGTAAGTTAATTATGCATAATACAGGCTATGACATAAGCTTAAAGGACCCTAGCTTTATTGATACTGTACCTCACCCAAGAGTTACTGTGGTGTTTATTATAATAAGGAGCACTATGTTGTAGCATTTTAGTTTGTGGATGTATCTTGGGATAAATTAAAAATTGCCAGTTACAGTAGAGAAAAAAGTGAACACAGACATACACCTGACCAGATAAAAGTTGTCTAATGTTAAAGAGGAGACTAAATTCAATTGTGGTGAGAATTGCTACACCTTAAATTAGAACTACAAAGCGTAATGAGGAAGGAGGTAGGTAAGTTTAACAGTGTGAGTGCAAAATGGCAAGGAGTTGAAGCCAAAGATGAATGGGGTATGGCATGTAGTTATTTCCGTTTCTGAGCACATGAGTTTGTTTTTTCAGGTGATGTACAGAAATAGTTTTTAGGGAAATGTGTCCTGAAGGTCTGACAAAATTTTGTGTGGCAATAACTCCTCGGGTCTGTGACACATCTCGAAAAGTTATAATTAGGATAATTAAGGTAGGCTCTGTGCCTGTGGCTCAACAGGCTAAAGCGCCAGCCACGTACACCTGAGCTGGCGGGTTCGAATCCAGCCCGGCCCTGCCAAACAATGACAGCTGCAACCAAAAAAAAAAAAAATAGCCGGGCGTTGTGGCGGGCGCCTGTAGTCCCAGCTACTTGGGAGGCAGAGGCAGGAGACTCGCTTGAGCCCAGGAATTGGAGGTTGCTGTGAGCTGTGATGTCACAGCACCTCTCCAGGGTGACAGCTTGAGGCTCTGTCTCAAAAAAAAAAAAAAGGATGATTAAGGTAGCATGTTATCAAATTTGAGAGGTCTGTTCTTAACCACAGATGTGTATTATAGTTAACCTGGGGAAAGCTACCTATCGTGCTGGTGCACACTGTGAACTATGTTTCTGGCACTCATTTGTCAAGTTGCCATAATTTAACTTTGTACCCAGATAGAAAAGCAATGCACCAAACGGCAAAACCTATCCTCTGAGGAATATGACTGGACAAGGCTTTCAATGGATATGTCTCAGTGGTTGACTTGCAAGGTAGATGGTAAAAGGATACCCATGGATATATTGAATGTTGAATGAGAAAGAGGAAATGGTGGCTGGTATGATTTATTAAGATGCCAAATGCAGCTGAAAGGGCCAGCGTATACCTGTTTGGAAATCTGTTTCAAACCCTAGTACCTTAGGAAGCATTTGGGTAGGTGAGAGGAAAGCTAAGATAGAGGGAAGGAAACCATTTTCTCTTTGTCACAGACTTGGGTGATTATTGAAAAGTGGGTAGCAGCTGAAAGCCTACCATTTCGTGCATCTTGTTGAGATTCAGAAATGGCATCAAGAATACAGAGGACATGGTCTCTTCCATCCACTTTATTCCTAGGGCACCCAAAGTATCTAATAAACCATTTTTTTAACTTTATATAAAAATTTTTTGAGTATCTTGCAAAAATTATTTGGTACTGTACTGTGATTACGTAGTTTCTGTCCTGTACCCTGATGCCCGCCATAGCCCATATAAGCACTAGGCAGAGTAATCTGGAGAGTTCTAAAAACTGTTTACCAAAAGGAACATATTAATATGGAAGGGTTCCAGTGACAGTCAATTGCAGACCCACACGTTCCGCAGTTATGAATTCGGGGCAGTTTTCTGCTCTGGCCAATTCTAGACCCAAGAATCCACCCACTTCCTTCTTGGTCCTTGGTAACTGCTTTATAGTTCACATCCAGGTTTAAGAATCTTACAAAGAGCACAACATTTTGGTATCTGCCACATTTAATTGTCTGTTCTATACCTGTCCTAGAGAATACTTGGGTCAGGGAGGCGTACATGAGATGCTTAAAGGTTCATTTATGGTCTTGGGGAAATTATCTCAACCAGAGGGCTTGCAATGGGCCCAGGTGGTCAGTTACAACCAGCTGTGGTCAGCTGCCAGCCCTACCTCACCTAGTTCCACATTTGTTCCTCCTGGAATCTTTTAGTTTTCATATGTAGCCAAATCTGCCTTTTCCCCAGAGTTTTATACTCCCAAAAATGTACTCTAGCACCAGCTAGGTCATCCCCAGGATTCCAGAAGCCACTGGTCTGGTTGCCAGGAAGTGCTGGAGATGCTGCAGTGGTGTACTCTGTCCTTGTTAGCTTCCTCTGGGCTGACCCTAACCATTTTTACCTGTAGAAAATGTTCAGCTTTTTTCTTTGAGCAGTGAATTGAGCAGCTCTTGATACTCCCCTAGGGGAATTAGTTAAATCCTTTTATGTTTATCTGAATATTTCTGGAGATAGCCTCTGGTTTAATCCTCTTATCTGAGAATATGGGCTTCCCAATGTAATAGTACCAAATTAACAAACCCTCCCCTTTCTTAGTTTGCGGATCTGGCCGTTGGCAGCACTTCTCAAATTTATCCTGCCCTGGCCTCCAGCAACCACATGAATGGATAAATTTCGTCCAAAATATTTACTAAACTACAGTTTTTCATGCAAATGACTTGGAGGCTCACTTCTACTTCTCTCAGGTCTTTGGGAGCGTGTTCCTAGCTTTGATGTTTCTGAGGAGTCCTGTTTTGACTTTGTCCACATACATGGCAGTCTCCTGACTGCATTTCTGTACACATCATTCTTCATTCTCTTCACTGTCATTTAGTCATTCTTACTGATTCCATAGGTTCCCCACCTTTGGCAACATTATAGCAATTGTTAATTCTTTTCTTGAGTGTGTTTATACATAGTAGCTTCTGAATACGCCAAGCACAACTTAGGGTGCAACCTGGTCACAAGCCTTTTTTCTTACATATGCTCGTAAAACAACAACCAAGATTAAACACTGCGTACTCATAAAAATGTGTGATTATGTTTACTGTGGTCAGAAGTAAAGATGATGTATTTTATAGCTCCTGTTACAGTTCACAGGTGTCCTAAACATTTGTTGCATCATTTTCTTTACATCTTGACTGTCACCATTCCCATTCAAGCTTCCATGACCTTGTCTTGGCTTACTACAATAGCCCACTGTTTCTCCATATCTACTTTGATCCTTCCCTGTTACTTG
This sequence comes from Perodicticus potto, assembly GCA_963574655.1. Lineage (NCBI taxonomy): Eukaryota > Metazoa > Chordata > Mammalia > Primates > Lorisidae > Perodicticus > Perodicticus potto. Next base: position 6,061 of record CAUYRH010031003.1, read on the forward strand.
TCTATGCGACAGCCATGTTGATCTTTTCAAAATGTATTTGTGGTACTTCTTGATTTAAAAACAGTCTGGCTTAGGACCCCCATTGATGAAAATCACATGTAATTCTTTTTTTTTTTTTTTTGCCAGTTTTGTGTTTTTACTGACACTGTAAGACTCAGGCTTTGATGGCATACTTCTGCAGTAGGTATAGCCGTTCCTTGCGCTGCTGCTTCTTGGTCTTTAGGTTCTCCTCGTGCTTGTTGAGCTGGCGGCGCATGGCACGTGTCTTCAGCCGTAGATCCAGGGGCTTTTTTATTTCCCATGTAATTCTTGCCAAATATTTTTAATTATTTTCTTTCAAAAGAGAAAAGAAACGAAATAGTCTGGCTCATGCTTATAATCCTAGCACTCTAGGAGGCCAAGGCAGGTGGATTTCCTGAGCAAGAGCAAGACCTGGTCTCTAAGATAAGCTGGGAATTGTGGCAGGTGCCAGTAGTCTCAGCTATTGGGGAGACTGAAGCAAGAAGATTGCTTAGGCCCAAGAATTTGAGGTTGGTGTGATCTATGAAGATGCCACAGCACTTTACCTAGGACAACAGAATGAGACTCTGAAAAGAAAAAATCTGGCTGCTTCTCCTTAGGATAATGACAAAACTTATGCACACGAGTCCACATATAGCCAGATCTTTGCTCATATATCCATTTTTTATACCAAGTGCCCTTTAGTTGCCCTGTTCCAGCCACATTGGACTTTGTCTCTCTTATATGCCATGCTCCCTCCGCCCCCTATTTGGTTCCCTAGTTAACTTCAGTTCATCTTTCAAACTTCAGCTTAAGTGTCTCTTCCTCCAGGATTCTTCCTTTGCCTTTCTTAACTGGGTCAGTAGGCTCTCAGAACCAGGAATCTCTTTGTAGTATTACGGTGACACATCAGTTTGTAATGTTACTTGATTAATGTGTTTTATCAGTAATACTCAAGAGTAGGAGCCACATCTATTACTGTTCATTAATAGATCCCTGACGCTTAGCACAATGTCTAAAATACCTTGAATGAAAGGGGAGGGTTGATCCTTCGAGGCAATCTTGGAAACAGCAGAAATGCAAAGTCTGAAGGGCTTATTATTCACAACACACTTAAAGGATAATGCCTTGTGTCTGGCTCAGGTAAATCGCACTAACAGTTATCAATCCCCCTTCCAATGTCAGCCTCCCAACAAATCCCTCAGTAATCCATGTCTGATGCCAAGGGTGAGAGAGGAATATTATCCCGAAAAGATGAATGTGCCCTTGCACTTAATTTATCTTTCAATGACTTTAAGGCCAGTTTCCCTTAAAAGCCTACACTTAACCTTAGTGGTAATCTTTCCTATCAGCATCTGCATCCTTTAAATTTTGAAATTAAAATGTACATACAATCAAATGGGCCCATCTTAAGCATACAGCTTTAGGTTTTACAAAGTGTAATGCCTGTTTAAACACTACCCTGATGGGGATGATGGCAGCACCCCAAGAACCTCCCTTATGCCCCTCTACTGCAATTACCCCAGCTTGGTAACTTAAACACCTTTCCAACTTGTATCACCATAGATAGGTTTTGCCTGTTCTTGAGTTCTGTGTAAATGGATCAGTGTTGTATTGTTGAAGTTCAGGCTTTTTCTGAGAGCATAACTTGACAGAGATACTTGGGTGCAGTAGTTTATTTAAGGAATGATTCCAGGAAGCATGGGGGCTAGTCGGAAGAGTGAGACAGGTAGCAAAAAACAGTACAAGGATGCTATTGAGGGTTAGATAATAGTGCTCCCAGAATTGGTCAGACGTGTAGAAGAGATGGCCGAAATTTTAGACTCCAGTAGCACTGGAGTTCATTCGAATTGTTTTTCTTTGGAGATAGTACTGCACGTGTGTTTTGAGAACACATTTCTGTTGGATATATAATTGGGTGGAATTGCTAGGTCATAGAATATGTGTATATTCAGCTTTAATAGATAACTGCCAAACACTTCTAAAGTGATTATAGTGCTGTATGTTCCAACTAACTGTAAATGAACATTTCAATTGCTACACATTCTGGCCAGGACTTGGTATTGTCAGTTCTTTTAATTGTAGGTTGTTGAATGGGTGTGCAGTGGCATCTCACTTTGTGTTTGTTTGCTTTATGGTACACTTAATTGAAGTATAACTTACATACACAAAAGTACACAAATCATGTACAGCTGTGAGATTTCACGCACTGAACACATAAACACAGCACGAGGTCAAGAATTGGCATCATCATCAGCACTCCAGAAGCCCCATGCATGTTCTCTTCCGGTTTGCTATACGTTATCCCAAGGATGTCTATTATCCTGACACCATAGGTTTATTTTGCCTGGTTTTGAACTTCACATAAATGACATAATACGTTGTCAACAACGTGTCTATACAGTTCATCTATATTGTTGCATGTTGTATTTTGTTCATACTGTTATATATAGTACTGCATTGTATAAATATACTCAATTTATTCATTCTGTTAATAGGCATTTGGGCTGTTTCTGATTTTGACTATTATGAATAAAGCTACTATGAACATTCTAGAATTGTCCTGTTGAACATATGTACATATTTCTGCTGGGTGTAAAAGTAAAAATGAAATTACTGGGAAGTAGAGTATTGCCTCATAATTGTCACCTACCTGCTAATTTCTAATTTTAGCTTTTCTGGTAAGTGTATGATAGTGTTACATTAAAAAACTTTTTATTTTTAGACAGAATCTCAAGCTGTTGCCCTGGGTAGAGTTCTGTGGCCTCACAGCCACCTCAAACTCTTGCGCATGAGCGATTCTCTTGCCTCAGCCTCCCAAGTAGCAGGGACTACAGGTGCTCACCACAACGCCCGGCCATTTTTTTCTTGTTGTTGTTGCAGTTGTCGTTGTTTTAGCTACTCACCAACTTCGGTGTATGTGACTGGTGCCCTACAACTGAGCTATGGGCGGCACCACTTTTTTTTTTTTCCTTAAGAGAGTCTCACTATGTCACCCTCGGTACAGTGCCGTGGCGTCACAGCTCAAAGAAACCTCAAAGTCTTGGGCTTAACCTATTCTCTTGCTTCAGCCTCCCAAGTAGCTGGGACTATGGGCTCCCGCCACAACACCCGGCTATTTTTTGTTAACAGTTGTCATTGTTTAGCTGGCCTGGGCTGGGTTCAAATCTGCCAGCCTCAATGTATGTGGCTGACGCTATAACCACTGTGCTATGGGCGCCAAGCCCACTTTTTAGTTCTTATAATATATTTTTATGTTTGAATAGTATTAAATTTACAGAAATGTTGCTAAGACAATGCAGAGATTTCATTATATACCCTTCATCCAGTTTCCCCAATGTTAACATCTTAATGCTACCACGTATATTTTTCAAAACTAAGACATCAACACTGGCATATTACCATTAACTTATTAATGATCCTATTTCACCAGTTTTTACTTGCACTGTTGAATGTATATGTGTGTGTGTGTAGTTGTGCACTTTATTACATGCATAGTTTCATTGATTTCCCCCACCACAATCAATATACAAAACTTCTCTATTCCCACAAAGAAATCCTGAACTTCCCATTTATTGTTATACCACATCCTTCATTCCCCCACCACCGCTCCAAACTTGGAAGCTACTAATCTATTCATCATTGTAATTTTGCCATTTTGAGAAGTTCCATTAATGGGGCCAGGCGCAGTGGCTCACACCTGTAATCTTAGCACTTTGGTGAGGCTAAGGCAGGTGGATTACTTGAGCTCAGGAGTTTAAGACCAGCTTGAAGAAAGAACGAGACACCATCTCTACTAAACATAGAAAAATTAGCCAGGCATAGTGGCAGGCTCCTGTAGTCCCAACTACTATGGAGGCTGAGGAAGATGTTGGCTTAAAACCAGTAGTTTGGGTTGCTGTGAACTAGACTGACGTTATGGCACTCTAGACTGAGCAATAGAGTGAGAAAACCATAAATGGCATTATACGCTATATAATTTTTTAGGTAATTCCTTTTCTCCCCACAGCATAATACCCTTGAATTTGATCAAAATTTATATGTATCAATGCTGTGTTCCTTTGTATTGCTGTGAATGTACCAGTTTGTTTAATCATTTGTCTGTGAAACATTTGGGTTGTTTCAGTTTGGGACTATTACCAGGAAAGCTGCTATTAATATTGGTGTATAAGTTTTTGTGCACATAAATTTCCACTTCTCTGGAGTGGATGACCAGGAGTGTGATGGTGGTAAGTATGCAAGTATGTATGGTAAGTATGTAAATTCAGAAGAAATGGCCAGACTGTTTCCCAGAGGTTTTGTATCATTTTACTTTCGACCCAATGAGAAGAAATCCAGTTTTGTTGCCTTTTCATCAAGTTTTGGGATTAGCACTAGTTTATATTTTCACTTTTCTAATACGAATGTAGTGGTATTGTAAATTCTTTTGTTTGTTTGCATTTCCCTAAGGCAGCAGTTCTCTACCTGTGGGTCTCGACCCACAGGAATTGTATTAAAGGGCCCCTGGCATTAGGAAGGTTGAGAACCACTGCCCTAAGGGATAATGATGTTGAATATCTTTTCATGTACTTATTTGCCATCCAGTTGTTTTTGGTGAAATGTATGTTCATACCATTTATATATACATTTTATAATTACATTTTATGATCACATAGTACTTGAAGTCCTCTCCATAGCAATAAGCCAAGAGAAAAAAATAAAAAAGTCATCCAAATCAGAAATGAAGAAAATTTTTTTTTTTTTTTTTGAGACAGAGCCTCAAGCTGTCACTCTGGGTAGAGTGCCGTGGCATCACAGCTCACAGCAACCTCCAACTCCTGGGCTCAAGCCAGTCTCCTGCCTCCACCTCCCAAGTAGCTGGGACTACAGGCGCACGCCACAACGACCGGCCATTTTTTGGTTGCAGCCGTCATTGTTGTTTGGTGGGCCCGGGCTGGATTCGAACCTGCCAGCTCAGGTGTACGTGGCTGGTGCCTTAGCCCGTTGAGCCACAGGCGCTGAGGCCCGAGTCTTTTTTTAATATTTAGCTCCCATGGGCGGCGCTTGTGGTTCAGTGAGCAGGGCACTGGCCCCATATACCGAGGGTGGCAGGTTCGAACTTGGCCCTGGCCAAACTTCAACAAAAAAATAGCCAGGCGTTATTGTTGCGGGCACCTGTAGTCCCAGCTACTCAGGAGGCTGAGGCAAGAGAATCACCTAAGTCCAGGAGTTGGAGGTTGCTTGAGCTGTGATGCCATGGCACACTATCTGGGGCAATAAAGTGAGACTCTGTCTCTTAAAAAAAAAAAAGAAAGGAAAAAAATATTGGCTCGGCTCCTGTGGCTTAAGCTGCTAAGGCAACGGCCACGTACACCTGAGTTGGCGGGTTCGAATCCAACCTGGGCCCGCCAAACAATAATGACGGCTGCAACCAAAAAATGGTCAGGCGTTGTGGCGGGCGCCTGTAGTCCCAGCTACTTGGGAGGCGGAGGCAGGAGACTCGCTTGAGCCCAGGAATTGGAGGTTGCTGTGAGCTGTGATGCCACAGCACTCTATCCAGGGTGACAGCTTGAGGCTCTGTCTCAGAAAAAAAAAAAAAAATAGCCAAGCATTGTGGCAGATGTTGTAGTCCCAGCTACTGGGGAGGCTATGCAAAGTGAATCACTTGAGCCCAGGAGTTTGAGGTTGCTGTGAGCTATGATGCCAAGGCACTCTACCGAGGGTGACAAAGTAAAACTCTATCTCAAAACAAACAAACAAACAGTTCCAGATGAAGCTGTGTAAATATTCCTAAATGTTTGTAAACTCTCATATTTATCAGTATTTAGGTATTGACAATTTTCTAAACTCTACCTTGACTATTTTGAGTTTCAGATGGTATCTGTAAACAACAATCTATAATTGCACAGTTATAGCTCATGTATACTTGGATATTTACTCCACTTTTCTGTTGTAATTTATAATCTGGTCAACTGGAAATAAAAGAATCCTAGAAATCCACTTGTCCACTTAAAAAAATATAGTTAACTAACCCATTAAGTATCTACATTTTGTAGATATTTATTGACCAATCATGTTACTTACTATGACTTTCCTATTTGTTTGTTTTGCCCATTTTCTGCTTACTAATTTGTAGAACACACACACATACCATGGATCTTGATTCTTTTGTTGTTTCACATAAAAAGTCCTTTCCATGTGTAGTTACTATTTTTTTTGAGAGTCTCACTTTGTTGCCCTGAGTAGAGTGCCATGGCACCATAGCTTACAGCAACCTGAAATTCTTGGGGTGGAGCAATTGTCCTGCCTCAGCCTCCCGAGTAGCTGGGACTATAGGAACCCACCACGACACCTAGCCAGTTTTTCTATTTTTAGTAGAGACAGGGTCTCTCTCTCTTGTTTAGCCAGGTCTCAAACTCCTGAG
>CAUYRH010031005.1:0-31928 GCA_963574655.1 Perodicticus potto
ATAGCAAAGGCAGTTCTTAGTAATAAAAACAAAGCTGGGGGCATCACCATACCAGATTTTAGGCTGTACTACAAAGCCATAGTGGTCAAGACAGCATGGTACTGGCACAAAAATAGAGACATGGACATTTGGAATCAAATAGAAAACCAGGAAATGAAACTTACAACTTGTAACCACCTAGTCTTCGATAAACCAAACAAAAACATACACTGGGGGAAAGACTTCCTATTCAATAAACGGTGCTATAGATTGATATCCACATGTAAAAGACTGAAACTGGACCTGCACCTCTCTCCACTCACAAAAATTGATTCAAGATGGACAAAGAACTTAAATTTAAGGCATGAAACAATAAAAATCCTCAAAGAAAGCATAGGAAAAACACTGGAAGATATTGGCCTGGGGTAAGACTTCATGAAGAAGACTACCATGGCAATTGCAACAGATGGGACTTAATGAAACTGAAAAGCTTCTGTACAGCTGAGGAGACAACAACCAAAGCAAATAGATAACCTACATATGGGAAAGGATATTTGCATATTTTGAATCAGACAAGAGCTTGATAACTAGGATCTATAGAGAACTTAAATTAATCTACATGAAAAGAGCCAATAATCCCATATATCAATGGGGAAGCGAGATGAACAGAACCTTCTCTAAAGAAGATAGATGATTGGCTAGCAAACAAATGAATAAATGCTCATCATCCCTAATTATTAGAGAAATGCAAATCAAAACCACCCTGAGATATCATCTAACCCCAGTGAGAATGGACCACATCACAAAATCTCAAAACAGCACATGTTGGTGCAGATGTGGAGAGAAAGGAAAACTTTTACACTGTTGGTGGGACTGCAAACTAATACAACCTTTTTGGAAGGAAGTATGGAGAAACCTCAAAGAACTCAAGCTAAAACTCCCATTAGATCCTGCAATCCCATTATTGGGCATCTATCCAGAAGGAAAAAAAACCTTTTATCATAAGAACACTTGCACTAGACTGTTTATTGCAGCTCAATTTACAATCGCCAAAATGTGGAAACAGCCTAAATGCCCACCAACCCAGGAATGGATTAACAAGCTGTGGTACATGTATATCATAGAATACTATTCAGCCATTAAAAGGAGACCTTACAGCCTTTGTAAAGGCTGTATGGAAGTGGAACACATTATTCTTAGTAAAGCATCACCAGAGGGCGGTGCCTGTGGCTCAGTGAGTAGGGCGCCAGCCCCATATACTAAGGGTAGCAGGTTCAAACCCAGCCCCGAACAAACTGCAACCAAAAAATAGCTGGGTGTGTGGCAGGCGCCTGTAGTCACAGCTACTCGGGAGGCTGAGGCAAGAGAATCGCCTAAGCCCAAGAGCTGGAGGATGCTGTGAGCTGCGACGCCACAGTACTCTACCGAGGGCGACAAAGTGAGACTCTGTCTCTAAAAAAAAAAAAAAGGAAGAAGCAACACAAGAATGGAGACGAATGGAGAAGCATGAATCCTATGTATTCAATCTTGACTTGCCGACAATTAATGACACCGTGGTGGGTGGGGAAAGGGGAGAGCAGAGAGAGAGAGAAGGAGGGAGGGGTGGGGGTCTCTGTGTGTGACACATCTTGTACCCTCAATGAATCCCCAACAATAAAGTTTTCAGAAAAAAAAAAAACCAGAAGAAAAGATCCTGGGTAGTAAATAAAATGAATACCCTTGAGTGACCACCTTGCAATGAGAATGTTTTCTGTCTCTTTTTTCTTATAATTCTTCAGTTAATCTAAATAGAATTCAATATCAAAGGTGAGAGTTGAGCTGTTGATGGGGTCAGGAGCCGACCTCAATCAAAAGTTGAGAAAATAGCATGGGTGAACGATAACGTCCTGGGTTTAAAATTTACTTGCAAAGCCTCCGCTGAGTTTATGAGTATGTCCCTTGGATAATTGCTGGGCGCTGCATCCACTGCTTTGGTTTCTAACGTGGGGTCAGGCACACCACAGTGGTGTGGCTGCATTTTGTTTTTAATCTGAGGTTCGTTTTTAGATCCTAAGACACAAAATGGAATTCAGGAAGTGTGAATTTACTTGAACTAAGCTGAAAAAAGCTTTTCTCAACCTCTGCAAAATGAAGCTGCAGAATTCACAACAGTTTTAATTATAACACACTAAATAAATACAATAAGTGGCTCTTTGCTGTGAGGTTGAAATCTCTATCTATTTTTATCTCCAAGCAAATAACAGACCGGAGGGGAAAGTTACTACATGATGAACAGGTTATTGAATCTCTGAGCACCAACCATTTCTATGTCAGTGCATGGCATTGTACACTAAAGAAAATCATGTATCCAAAGGAACAAACTGAGCAAAACATTTTAAAAGATTGTTTAGAAGACATTTTCTTCCCGTGGACAAAGAAAGACTGAGCAGATTAAAAACACAGCTCTGAAATAACTTTAAACTGTAATTCTGGTCTTGAATTTCAGGAAAAGCATTTCTGTTCTTTTCTCACCTTCCTGTGGTCTCTAGGTCCCTGGAGCTCAGGCCATGAAAATGGAGAGCATCCTAGTTACAGCCACAACCCAGATCTCAGGGAAGGTGGGGATCCTCCAACAGAGCACCCTGGACGTACTTGGCTGAGGCCCGTGTGCTGCAGGGCCAGGGAGGGCTTGGAGCACTGCTGTCCGCCTGGGGGCCCCTGGCCTCACCTCTTTGCTCTTCTCCGAGAAGATTCTATCAGAATTGTTTTGTGCCCAGAAATGGGCCTGTGATGACAGTTTGGGCTGATTTCTCCCTTTCTATTTGGGGACTTTGTCATAGAACACACTCTCCTATGCCAGTGTAAAGGAGGGAGAAGGGGGCAAAAATAGGATGCAAGGAGAGGAAAACTCACATTAATATTTTCACTCACTTAGTTTTCAAAGCAACCCACACTATCGATGAGGAAACAGAACTACCAGGCCCCGCAAGGTGGCTCATGCCTGTAATCCCAGCACTCAGGGAGGCTCAGATGGGTGGATTGCCTGAGTTTAGGAGACCAGCCTGAACAAGAGCAAGACCCCTTCTCTACTAAAAGTAGAAAAACTAGCCAGGTGTTGTGGCAAATGCCTGTAGTCCCAGCTACTCGGGAGGCTCAGGCAAGAGGATCACTTGAGCCCAAGAGGTTTGAGGTTGCTGTGAGCTATGACAACAGAGCACTCTGCTGATGGTGACAGAGAATGATGCTGTCTCAAAAAAAAAAAAAAAGGGTGGTGCCTGTAGTTCAACTAGTTAAGGCGCCAGCCACATACATCAGAACTGGCAGGTTCGAATCCAGGCCCGGCCTGCCAAACAACTACAACCAAAAAATAGCCAGGCGTTGTGGCAGGCGCCTGTAGTCCCAGCTACTTGGGAGGCCAAGGCAAGAGAATCACTTAAGCCCAGGAGTTTGAGGTTGCTGTGAGCTGTGATGCCACGGCACTCTACCCAGGGTGACAGCTTGAGGCTCTGTCTCAAAAAAAAAAAAAAAAAAAAAAAAGAAACTGAGAATTCTCAAGGTGAAGAGAGACTTCCTGAAGGCTATACTTTGGTGACTGGCCAAAGCTGATTTGAATCCACCTCTGTTCAACTTAAAGCTTCAAATTCCACCACGATAACATCTAAGTCAAAGGTCTGATCTTTGCAGTCTCTACCAAAAATGTCAACAAGTAGTTCGCCTATCTTGATTGGGAAGCTCATTCCAATGACTATGGAAGAAGTTTTATATAATCATAGTCTCATTTTGAGCCCTTGACTCATGTATTACCATAAACAATTATGAAATCACTTAAAGATGTTTCAGAACCCAATGGGGTATTTTTTCAGTGTCTTCTTTAAAAGAAAAAATGTTGATTTAGTAAAATACATACAACATAAATTTGCCATCTTAACCGTATTTAAGTGTACAGTTTAGTGGTGGTAAATACCTTCCCATTACTGTGTAGCCAAGCCCTTGCAGAACTTTTCCATCTTGCAAAACTGAAACTGCGTGACTATTAAACAAGCAGCCCCTATCATCCTCTCTCCTCAGCCCCTGGCAACCACACGTCTACTTTCTGTTTCTGAATTGGACTACTCAAGAGACCTCACATGGGTGGAATCATACAGTATTTGTCCTTTTGAGTCAGCATGTTTCACTTTGCATAATGTCCTCAAGGTGCATCCAGGTTGTAGCAGGTGTCAGAACTTCCATCCTTTTTAATGCTAAATAATGTTCCATTTTATGTATGTACCACATCTGTTTATCTATTCATCCATTGATAGGCAGTTGGGTTGCTCCCACCTCTTGGCTGTTGTGAATATTAGCCACGAACATGAGGGTACAAATATCTCTGTGAACTCTGCTTTCAATTCTTTGGATATATGCTCAGAAGTGAAACTGCCATGTCGTATAGTAATTCTACATTTAATGTTTTGAGAAACTACCATACTGTTTTCTATAACCACTATGTCATTTTATACTCTCACCAACAGGGCACAAGGATTCCAGTTTTTCTGCATTCTTACCAACAGTTATGACTTTCTGGTTTTGTTTTTTTTTTTTTTCCGTAGAGACAGAGTCTCACTTTATCACCCTCGGTAGAGTGCTGTAGCGTCACACAGCTCACAGCAACCTCCATCTCCTGGGCTTAGGCGATTCTCTTGCCTCAGCTTCCCAAGTAGCTGGGACTACAGGCGCCCGCCACAACGCCCGGCTATTTTTCTGTTTTGCAGTTCAGCCAAGGCCAGGTTTAAACCTGCCACCTTTGGTATATGGGGCCGGTGCCCTACTCGATGAGCCACAGGTGCCACCCTGACTTTCTGTTTTTTGATCGTAGCCATCCTAATGGGTGTGAGGTGGTATCTCATTGTGGTTTTGATTTGTATTTCTCTATCCATCAGTAATATTGAGCATTTTTGCCTTGCTTTTTGGTCATATACAGTGAAACCTCTGCAGGTTGACCACCCAAGGGACTGTCACAAACTGAATGACATACAGAGGTGGTCAATATAAAGAATTAGGCTTACTGTACCGATATGTACATGGGGTACACGTCGAGTCTATGAAAATCAGGCCAATGTAAGGAGGTGGTCAACTTAGAAAGGTGGTCAATTATGGAGGTTCTCATATATTTGTGCGTGTGTGTATTCTTTGGATATGTCCTTGCCCATTTCTAAATTGGCTATTTTGTTGTTGCCATTGTTGAGCTGTAGGTGTTCTTTATACATTCTGGATATTAACCCCTTTCAGGTACAAGATTTGCAGATATTATCTCCCATTCTGTAGGTTGCCTTTTCACTCTGTTGATTTTGTTTTTGCTACATAAAATTTTTTACTTTTGAAATATTTCAGTTTTTGAGAATCACATCACAAAATCTCAAAACTGCAGATGCTGACGTGGACGTGGAAAGAAGGGAACACTTGTACACTGCTGGTGGGACTGCAAGCTAATATAGCCTTTTTGGGAAGAAATATGGAGAACCTTCAAAGAACTCAGGTTAGACCTCCCATTTGATCCTGCAATCCCATTACTGGGCATCTACCCAGAAGGAAAAAAATCCTTTTATCATAAGGACACTTGCACAAGACTGTTTATTGCAGCTCAATTTACAATCCCCAAAATGTGGAAACAGCCTAAATGCCCACCAACCCAGGAATGGATTAACAAGCTGTGGTATATGTACACTATGGAATACTATTCAGCCATTAAAAAAATGGAGACTTTACAGCCTTTGTATTAACCTGGATGGAAGTAGAACACATTATTCTTAGTAAAGCATCACAAGAATGGAGAAGCATGAAGCCCATGTACTCAATTTTGATATGAGGACAATTAATGACAAGTAATGACATGGTGGGGATGGGGGCAGGGGAAAGCAGAGAGAGAAAGAATGAGGGAGAGGTGGGGAAAGGAAGAGCAGAGAGAGGGAAGGAGTGAGGGGGGTGGGGTCTTGGTGGGGGTGGGGTTTTGCCACACCTTTTGGGGGCAAAACATGATTGTAAGAGGTCCTTTACCTAACAAATGCAATCAGTGTAACCTGGTTTCTTGTACCTTTAATGAATCTCCAACAATAAAAAATAAATAAATAAATGAAGCTCATCAAAAAGTGAAAAAGAAAATAAATTAGTTTTCCTGGGCCTCAGGGGAGACCCCTGCAGGCTGGACTTTCCTTCTCATCCTGTAGTGAGCTGCGGTGGTCCAGCCTGCAGATCCAGGACCACATCTGCTCACAGGCAGGAGGTTCAGACCCTCACCTGCTCCCACCTAATACCCCTCCTCTCTGGGTCACCTCAGCCAAGCTCCGGCTTCACACAGTGAGGCTAAGCATTGTACTCCCCATGGCTGCCCACCCTGGACATCCCCTGGACACCTCTATTCAGCAAGTTCAATATTATTGCCATCATTTTGGCCCAGAGACCTGCCCTTCAAGCGTGCCTTCATTATGGTAGTGGGACTCTGTTCTCCATAGTTGTGACCAGGGACATAAGTGTGACCCCAGGCAAGTTATCCAGGCTCTCAGGGCCTCAGTTTCTTCATCTGTAAAGATCAGCGACCAATGGCTGGTGACTACAGTGGACTCTGTGCAAAGCGACTCTGTGGCCTCACTGTCACCTCTGCACACATGCAGCTCAGCAGACAGCAGCTCTGGGACGGACTGTCCGGATGGCTCTCAGTCACTTCCCCTATCCTTCTCTAGGGATCGATGCCCCACATTTTCCATGTTCTTTCATGGCAACAGCAGCTGCTTTTTAAGCCTTTGGTCACATCACACCTGCTAACACTCCATTGGCTAGAGCAAGTCACACAGCCCAGAGTGACACGGTGAGGTGCCCCCCACACAGAGGTGGGGACAGGGAGAGAGCATCTGAACAGTGCCTGGAATCTATCTATCATCCATCTTTCTATTTATTATCTGCCTACCATGTTCTCTCTATATTCTTTCCCCAGCAAGTAAAAATTAAGGTTCTGTGAAAATCTCTTAATTATTCTTTAAAGGTGTTATCTGTTCTTCCATAGCTATGAGCAAGCGCGTGGATTTCTTTTGACTGACCTTCCTATAAAGTCGCATACCAAAGAGGGGGTCAGGGACATGTGAGAACAAACCTCCTCTGGCCTCCCACCTGTTCATGGTCCACCTGTTCATGGTGCCTGTGTGTGCTCCACCCTCTCCTGGGCTGTCCACTCCTGCAGCAGATTGCAATGTTTGACTTAAAGCCTCCGGAGGCTGCCGAATGTTCTTAAATTAAAACTCAGGTTAGTCCTTGACCTGACAACTGTCCATGACACCTGCAATAAACACCCAGCACATGGGCTGAAACCTTGTTTATCTGGACCCCACTGTGGGTGGGGCATGGGTGGGGCCTGGGGCTTTGCTGTGAGAAGGGCTGAATGTTCTGCACATGTGTATTACTGCATAGAAACCACCCAACCTACTGGCTTACCCGAGGTGCTCTGTGATTTCCCACGGCTCTGCAGTTGTCTGGGTGGCTCTTCTGGGGATCCCTCTGGAGTTCAGGCTGTGGTTGCATTGGGGTGCAGTGCATCCTGGGGAATGTGCTCTGGCAGACTGAGGGCCTCCCTTTTTGTACGGGCTTTCATCCTCAAGGAGACGAGATGATGCTTCCCTACACAAAGATGCGTTCTAAGATCACCTTCCGACTGCCGAGTGCCAACACATGAGCCTGGCTGGCTGCAGCCCCTGCAAGCTCCATGTGTGCTGCTGTCTCACTGGCCGCACAGCCAAGTTCGAGGTGGGCATGTGGCTGCCTGGGGAGGGGTCAGGTGCATTGTGGCCAGTAACGTACCCACTGCCCTATCCCATACGGAATCCAGGGATGGGATAATGAACTTAAACATGCTGATCGCACAAAATGCATTTTTTAAGAGTGCTGTTTGAGGATATCTGGATTCCCCTCAAAGGCAGACAGAGCTTAGGTGTCTCAGTCATGGCACAGAGGGGGTGAGCTAGAGCCCAGGTCTCAGGAGAGCTGAGCCTGGTTGTCTTCCCTTGTCCCTCATATGGTCTGCAACACCACTCTTATCTGGCTGGCTTAGAAAGTTCTCACATATCTAAGAAGAACCAAAAAAGTGTGAGCCAACCTGGGCAGCCCCCAGTCCTGATTCCCTCGTTTCTCTCGAGCACCGGGCTATAAACACCGCACGTGGATTCCAGCTCTGCACTCTCCTGCCTCTTCCAGGCAGAGAAACACCAGGCCCTTTGTGCTCTCCTTGCCTCTGTCTTTCAGAACTTCACTCAGCTCAGCGCCTGGCGTTGGGGGAGCTTGGTCCCTCCTGGAGGTGCCACTGTGATGTAAAGTCTGGGGCTGGCGCCTGGGCCATGCGGGGATGTGCTCCACACTGTGCTCCCACAGATAGTCAGGATTGTGGTCCTGCATCTGCCAAGAGTCTCCACTGAGAAGTTCCTCTTTCTCTTTACCATGAATATGCATTTCATGTAGAAGCACCTTGAAAATACATATGTGTCTTATGGATAATTCTTGCCTGAATCAGTGTTGTTAGGGCTGTTGCCAAGTTGCTTGTAGTGTCAGCCTTTCTTCTGTATTCCTTGATGGCATCCATTCTTCTGTAAAGAAAACTTCTTTCTTCTCATTTTTCTGTCTGTCTATCTTTCTTTCTAGCGATCCATCCATCTATCTGTCTGTCTATCTATCATGTATCTGCCTGTCATCTCTCTCATGGCTTCTTTTTATATTCAAGGAGTTAAAACCTGTTACTGATACTTATTCTGATGTTTAAATTATCTCAGAGTTGACTAGTAGAAACCTGTCTAAACAGCTTCCTGTGTTCTATTTATCTATTTCCATCATGATTTCAACTGGTCTTTATTTTCTGGTGTAGCAGGAAGCACCAGATTTATGCTTTACATCCCTTGATTTGTGCCTAGAACCGGGGGCTGTGACCTGTGACTTCAGAGAGCAGTGCCTGCGTGCTGAGTGTGCGCAGGGCTACTGGGACGCCACTGTGCCCATGCCACCGGTTCTCGCCTGGGGCAGCTTTGCTTCCCAGGGGACATTTGGTGAAGCCTGGGGACATCTTTGGTTGTACCAGTTTGGGAGGCAGGTGCTACTGGCATTTGATAGGTAGAGGTCAGGGATTCTGATGACCACAACACAGGACATTTCCCAAACAAAAAATTATTAGTTCTCGGTGTCAACAGTGCTGAGGCTCAGGGGCCTTGTTCTGGGCCTTCTCAGTAGGACAAAGCACAAAATACACACGTGAGCACACCCGCGTGCTCAGACTTATTTTCATATTATTTGTCCAAGTATTGGAAACCACAAGTTAATGCTGATGCCAATCCTGACGTGACGAGGTCCATGCTAGTCCTTCCTTTCCTCCGGCTGCGAGTCCTGCCTTTGGCCGTCATCAGCCTGCAGCTGTCCTTGTCAGTGTACAATCTGCCTCCATGTCCCTGGCTCAACCTTGCGGGTTTAACCAATGTCAAATTAAAAATACTTAAAATAAAATGTTCTTTTCCACTTGGGAGACTTCACAGAATTTTTTTTTTCCTGTTCTGAACATGGATAGACTTTTTTCTTGTCGTCATTGTGTCCTAAACAATAAGACATAATGAGCATACACATAGAATTTCCATTGCATTAGGTATTGTAAGTGATCTAGTGATGAGTTAAAGTCCACTCCAAGGATGCGTAGGTTATATGCAAACACTATGCCATTTTATTATTTTTTAAAGATCTTTATTTGTATCTTCTTATATTTTTTTTCCTTTTTCTATTGTTTGGGATTCATTGAGGGTATAAAGTAGATTATACTGATTGTATTTGTTAGATAAAGTCCCTCTTATACTTGTGTTCCACGCCCGAGAGGTGTTCATACACCATGTCTCCCATCCCCCTACTTCCCCCCTTCTCCCTGCTCCCTATGCCATTGTATACCAGGGACTTGAGCATCATGGATTTTGGTATCCCAGGGAGGTTATGAAACCAATCCCCCATGAATACCAAGGATGACTGTATTTACTTATTTTCTTACTATGAGCAGTCCCAAAGTTACAAACATTCAATTGATGTATCACTCACACTTATGAATGGAAGCTATTACAGGTAATAAGTAAATGTACCTGTTCCAACTTATATACAAATTCAACTTAAGAACAAGCTTATAGAACCTATCTCTTGTAACCCGGGGATGTCCTATTCTAGAATTCAGACAAAGAACAGTATTTTTCTAGATCAGTGTTTCCCAATTTATTTTCACAGGATGCTATTTCTGAAGGCTGCAAGTTGGCAGGCCATCCACCACTGGTCTTCTGATGAGCCCAGCTCCCCTCATTCAGCAGCTCCTCAGCCCTCTAGAGCAGCAGTTCTCAGCCTTGGGTCCCAACCCACAGGAACTGTATTAAAGGGCCACGGCATTAGGAAGGTTGAGAACCACTGCTCTTGAGCATCCCAATGACTTTCTCCAGGGTCTCTGGGTTAGCAATTCAATCTTCTGAGGAGGCCAGGAGCCCAGAGCACTGTGGCTTTTTCCTACAGTGGGCATCACGTTGGAGACACATGAATTTTAGTGGACACACCCTACTCCATGGCACCTCTTTTTACAAGACCCCCAGAAGGAAAGGAGGGAGTGTTTACCAGCCGTGCTCTTTGCCCCACATGTGCTTCCTTTGTCCTCACACAGGCACTGTCCGCCGCCTTCCCCTGTGGTCCCAGTCCCTAGCACAGTGCTCAGTGTGAAGGAATGAATTCTCCAGTAACCTTCATGGAGTGTACTTTCCACATTTTGCAAGGGAGGAAACTGCAACAAAAGTGTCATGGAAGAATTTGAACATAGGCTCGTCAGACACCCTAACTTTGGTCTTATCACTGCCTGGGATCTCAGAACTCTCCATAACGTCCCCTCCTTACAGGTGGAGACTACTGTAAGGAAGTATTTTCTTTTTCTTTTCTTTCTTTTTTTGTAGAGACAGAGTCTCACTTTAATGCCCTCGGTAGAGTGCCGTGGCGTCGCACAGCTCACAGCAACCTCCAACTCCTGGGCTTAGGCGATTCTCTTGTCTCAGCCTCCAGAGTAGCTGAGACTCCCAGCGCCCGTCACAACGCCCAGCTATTTTTTTGCAGTTCGGCCAGGGTTGGGTTTGAACCCGCCACCCTCGGTATTTGGGACCGGCGCCCTACTCACTGAGCCACAGGCGCCGCCCAGGAAGTCAAATGTGCACCTCCCTTTTGAGGACATGTGAAGGAAAACACTCTGATATGTATGAGGCCCTCGGCAAACTGCTTAGCACATAGAAGCACCCAGGAAAGGGAGGTGACACTGGTGGTGGCTGTTCTGCAGGCTGGTCCCGGGCTCTGCCGCTGGACGCCCTGTGCTTCCACCACCTCCCTCAGGGCCACTTTTCATCTCTCCCAATTGCAGTGTGATGTTTCTTGCCAAGCTTTGTTATATTTCAAAAGTTCCAAAGGATATCTAGACTCCAGCCACTGGCAGTGGCCATCTGACAAATTGCCTTAGAGTCACTGTAACGTCGTGAGTGCTGCCGACAGGATGCTCACGCCGAAACGTCTCATGCCCGCTGGGCAGGCCGCTGCCACTCCCACGGAATGCATCCACCAGCGTGTGTACCGAGTGTCCTCCATGCTCCAGGGACTGTGCGTGGCACAGACACACCGCGCAGAGTGACAGGAACACAAGAATATTCTACCCAGAAAGAGCAATCACTTTGGGGACGTGACATCTCAGCTAACCTCTGAGGGGAGAGGAGGAACCGGCTGCAGAAACCCAAGGAGGAGCCGCAGAAAGGAGCTGAACCCTAGAAGGTCCCACATGGGGCACCAGGAGCAGTGGGCGGGGAGCAAGGAGGCCATCCTGGGGGAGCAGACGTTAGGGACCTTCCGCTCCCCACAGGGCATTAGTATTTTATCCCAAGTACAATGAGAAGACTTTGATGGGTTTGAGATGGACGAGGCCTGACACCTTCTATATTATTAAATACAGAGGCCTGGCCTCAGTGAGGAACAGGGGCTCAGCTGGTGAGAACGGCAGCATGGTCAGGAGAGTGTGGCCAGAGTCAAGAAAGAGAGGACAGGGCGTGAGGGGGCTCAGGACCATGTGAGCAGCAGCAGGGCAGAGCCTGGCGAGGGCTGGGAGGAGGCACAAAGAGAGAAAGGAGCAAAACCCTGCCCAGGCCAGAGCAGGTGGCAGGAGGCTACTAAGCCTGAGGTGGGAGCATGAGCCGATAGTCAGCACCCAGGACTTGGGAATGTGCCAGGCACTGTTCTCGGACACTTGGGACATCATCCTAGAGGGGTCAGGTTGTTTGTTTGTTTTAGAGACAGGGTCTCCCTCTGTCTGGCTCAAGTGACCCCCCTTCCCCATATCAGCCATCCAAGCAGTTGCAGGCCTGTATCACCACACCTGGCCTAGTTTTTTTGTTTTCTTTTTAGTAGAGATGGGTTTCCCCTGATGTACAGGCTGATTGAACTCCCATCCTCCAGTGATCCTCCAGCCTCCCCCTCTGACAGTGCTGGGATTACAAGTGTGAGCCCCATCAGCATTTATTAGCATGAATGGCAAGGACCCTCATTTTGGGCGGCATCATAATAGCTGCCCATCATAACATCATCTATCATGAAAGAGAATAGAAGATTGTCTTTGCCAATCACATTTGAAAAAAACAAAAGAGAAATTCTTAATCTAATTTTTTTTTGAGACAGAGTCTCACCACAGTTAACAGCCCTATAAAATCCTGCTCACATTTTCAGAGTGTCTGTGAGGTTGGGCCTTCCTCCACCACCTGACCACAGTGACCTTGATAGAGTGCGATGGTGTCACAGCTCACAGCAACCTCAAACTCCTGGGCTCAAGTGATTCTCTCAACTCAGCTTCCTGAGTAGCTGGGACTACAGGCGCCCACTACAACGCTTGGCTAGTTTTAGAGGTAGGTTATCACTCTTTCTCAGGGTGGTCTTGAACTCCTGAGCTCAGGCAATCCACCCTCCTCAGCCTCCCAGAGGGCTGGGATTACAGGTGTGAACCGCCATGCCCAAGCCAGCAATTCTTAATCTAAAAGAGCACTGATGGCAGGGAGCCACCATCTGCAGCCAGTGGCATAGAGGGTGTCTGGGGTTGTGACAGGGCTCTGCCAGAGTTGGTGGGACAGGTGAGTCCTTGGGTCCTGAGGGAAGTAGGGTGTCTAAGGGAACTCAGGAGGGAAGAAGCAACCCACATGCCCCACAATAGCGGGAGGACGATGGCTGAAATATCATATATGAAGATGAAAACACCATGAACAAAATCCTTAAGGTGCTTCATAAACCACAAAGCTGAAGGGCAATTCCTGGGCCTGCAGTCAACTGACCTGTACATCCTGCTCATGTTTGCAGCGTCTGTGCAGTTGGGCCTGCATCCGCCACCTGACCACAGTGACCAGCAGAGGGCGGCCTTCACCACCGTGACTAACCCTCCTCAGCAGCTGCTGTTCCAGCATCGCAGCTTGGGCAGTAAGTTCTGAAGGTGGCCTCTGGGGTTAGCGCAGGGTCTGCCCTAAAGGGAGGAACTTTGCCAACTGCACTCTCCCTGAGTGCTGTCCTGGGTCTCAGAGCCACCCTCCTTGGCTGTCTCCTTGGAGACCTGGACCACGTGGGCATGGGAGGTGTCACTGCTCAGAGGAGACAGAGTAAATGGCAGCAGCCTCCTGTTATCACAGCTTCCCCACCCCTTCCCAACTCTGCAGCAGAAATGTACGAAATTGGACCTCCCCAGGAGGTAGAAGCAGACCAGAACCGACCATGGGGGAAGACAAGGACCTTCTCAAGGTGGGTAACAATGAGTGTGTGGAAACTCCTGTGGACAAGTGAGATCTCCATCCTGTCCTCTCTCCCGCTCTTCCCCCTCTAACGCATTTCTCTCTGCTACCCTCTTCCTCTTCTCAGAATCCCTCTCTCCTTGTTCACGGTCATCTGTGGGGTCAGAGGCATGACTGTCAGAATATTGGCTTCTGTCCCAGTGGTTAATGCGCAAACCTAATCCATTTGTCATGGACAGAGGTTCCCATTTAAGGTGAAAACACTGAGGAGAAGATTCATCAGAGTCCTGAATTGATAATTCCGTAGACAGAGGAAGCTCTTGAGTGGCACCTGCTTGGCAGACGCTCTGCTCCAATGTGCTTCAGCTTTCCATACTAAGGATCTTGTCACCACCATCACCATCAGCACCATCATTACAACCACCACCATGACTTTATGACTTTAAACAGTCACTATTTTTCTCTGATCCTCACTGTCCACCTCTGAAATCACAGCCCACTCATGAAGAGCTCAGAAGGAGTCTGAGCTACCGCTTCTCAAGTGCACAGGGTTCAGAAATTCTTGGGTTATTGGAGAGTTGTTCTAACAAAAAGTCACTGGTCCCCAGGTTGCTGCCACAAGCATACACATTTTCTCTGCACATATAGAGTGGGAGGCAGGTCTCATTATTGCTGACAAGAAAGGCAGCATCTAGGAGAGATCAAAAGGGAAGTTGAAGGAGCAGCCAGCCAGCTGCCCACAGCTTTCACTGCCCTGCCGGAGAGTCTGGAAAGCTCTGAGTACCAGGCCAGGTCTGAGTTCCAGGAACTGTGGCTCGAAGGCCTCCCTGGCTCTGAGCTTCTGACAGGCAGCCAGGCTGGGTCTTCTTGTTCTCTTGAGGCCTTGCACCTGAAGTGGACCCGGTACCGGCCCCCCAGGTGTTCACAATGGCTCCCAGCCTCCCTTTCCATTCTGCTGAGTGAGTCCTAATCATCAATTTTTTAAATAAAGAGATTACTTTATTCAAAAATAAATATTAAATTTTAGTGCTTAAAAACAATCAAGGTGGAGATAATGAAAATAACACTAAGAGCATGGGATTTATCTAAGATTCTTTTTTTTGTTTTTTAATTGTTGGTGATTCATTGTGGGTACAAAGAACCAGGTTAAATTGATTGCATTTGTTAGATAAAGACCCTCTTATACTTGTGTCCTGCCCACAAAAGGTGTACCACACCCCATGACCCCCACCCCCTCCATCCTTCCTTTCTCTGCTCCCCCATCCACCACCCCCACCATCTACTAGGTCATTAATTGCCCTTACACTAGAATTGAGTACTTGGGATTCTTGCTTCTCCATTCTTGTGATGTTTTACCAAGAATCATGTGTTCTACTTCCATCCAGGTTAATACAAAGGATATAAAGCCCCCATCTTTTTTAGTGGCTGAATAGTATTCCATAGTGTACATGTACCACAGCTTGTTAATCCATTCCTGGGTTGGTGGGCATTTAGGCTGTTTTGATACTTTGGTGATTGTAAATTGAGCTGCAATAAACAGTCTAGTGCAAGTGTCCTTATCATAAAAGGATTTTTCTTCCTTCTGGGTAGATGCCTAGTAATGGAACTGCAGGATTAAATGGGAGGTTTAGCTTGAGTTCTTTGAGGATTCTCCACATTTCTTTCCAAAAAGGTTGTATTAGTTTGCAGTCCCACCAGCAGTGTAAAAGTGTTCCCTTCTCTCCATATCCACGCCAGCATCTGCAGTTTTGAGGCTTTGTGATGTGGACCATTAATACTGGAGTTAGATGATATCTCAGGGTGGTTTTGATTTGTATTTCAATAATAATTGGGGATGCTGATCATTTTTTTACATGTTTGTTAGCTATTTGTCTGTCTTCTTTAGAGAAGGTTCTATTTATGTCTCTTGACCAGTGATCTAAGGGATTGTTGGCTCTTTTTATGTTGCTTAATTTGAGTTCTTTGTAGATCCTAGTTACCAAACTTTTGTCCAATTCAAAATATGTAAATATCCTTTCTCAATGTGTAGGTTGTCTGTTTGCTTTGGTTGTTGTCTCTGTAGCTGTACAGAAGCTTTTCAGTTTAATTAAATCCCATTTGTTTATTTTTGTTGTTGTTACAATTACCGCAGAAGTCTTCCTCATAAAGTCCTTCCCCAGACTGATAGCTTCCAGTGTTTCCCCTACTCTCTCTTCAAGGATTTTTATTGTTTCATGCCTTAGATTTAGGTCTTCTATCCATCTTGAATCAAGTTTTGTGAGTGGAGAAAAGTGCAGGTCCAGTTTCAGTCTTTTATCATATGTATATCCAGTTCTCCCAGCACCATTTATTGAATAGGGAGTCTTTCCCCCAGTGTATGTTCTTGTTTGGTTTATCAATGATTAGGTGGCTGTAAGATGTTAGTTTCATCTCCTGGTTTTCTATTCGGTTCTAGAAATATGTGTCTCTATTTTTGTGCCAGTACCATGCTGTTTTGATCTCTATGGCCTTGAAGTACAGCCTGAAGTCTGGTAGGCTGATGCCCCCAGCTTTGTTTTTATTACCAAGAATTGCCTTGGCTATATGGGTTTTTTTCTGATTCCATACAAAATAAAGAATTATTTTGTCCAAGTCTTGAAAGTATGATATTGGTATTTTAATAGGAATGGCATTGAATCTGCAGATTGCTTTGAGAAGTATAGACATTTTGGCAATGTTGATTCTTCCCAGCTATGAACATGGTCTCTTCTTCCATTGTTAGTCTCTTCTGCTAGTTCTTTACTTAGAGGTTTGTAGTTTTCTTTATAGAGGTCCTTCACCTCTTTTGTGAGGTATATTCCTAGGTATTTCATTTCTTTGAAGCTACTCAGAAGGGTATTATGTTCTTCATTACCTTCTCATCTTAGCTGTTATTGGAATACACAAAAGCTAATTATTTATGGACATTGATTTTATATCCTGAGATGTTACTGTATGTTTTGATCACTTCCAGGAGTCTTGTGATTGAGTCTTTGGGGTTTTCTAAGTATCAGATCATATTGTCAGCAAAGAGGGAGTTTCACTTCTTCTGCCTCCATTGATGCCCTTTATTTCCTTCTCTTGCCTGATTGTTTTGGCTAGAACTTCCAGCACTATGTTGAATGGTAGTGGTGATAGAGAACAACCTTGTCTTGTTCCAGTTCTGAGTGGAAAAGCTTTCAGTTTTACTCCATTCGTTATATTGGCTGTGGGTTTGTCATAGATGGCTTTGATCAGTTTAAGAAATGCACTACCAATGCCTATATTCTTCAGAGTTCTAATTAGAAAAGGATGTTGAACTTTATTGAATGCTTTTTCTGCATCTATTGCGAGGATCTTATGATCTTTGCTTTTACTTCTGTTGATATGGTGAATTACACTTATGAATTTGTGTATGTTAAACCAGCCTTGAATCCCTGGGATGAATCCTACTTGAGTGTGATGTTTGACTTTTTAAATGAGAAGCCATAACCTGCTGGTTAGGATTTTACTGAGAATTTTTGCATCTATATTCATTTGTGAAATTGGTCTGAAGTTCTTCTTTTTAGTTGAGTATTTTCCTGGTTTTGGTATCAGGGTGATGTTTGCTTCATAGAATCTGTTGGGAAAGATTCCTTCCTTCTTAATTTTTTGGAATAATTTCTGCAATATGGGTATAAGCTCTTCTTTGAAGATTTGATAGAATTCTGGTGTGAAGCCATCTGGACCAGGGCACTTTTCTGTTGGGAGATTTTTAATTGTTTCTTCAATCTCAGTTCTTGAAATTGGGCTGTTCAAGAGATCTATTTCTTCTTAGTTAAGTCTAGGGAGAAAGTACAATACCAGGTATTGATCCATTTACTCCACATTGTCAAGTTTATGGGCATAGAGCTTCTTGTAGAGCTCAGAGAGGATCTTTTGTATCTCTGTGGCATCTGTTATTTCCTCTTTATCATTTCTGATTGAGTTTATTAGAGATTTTATTTTTATGTTTCTAGTTATTATGGCCAAAAGTTTATCAATTTTCTTTATTTTTTTCAAAAAAGCAACATTTTATTTTGTAAGGTTTCTGAGTGATTCTTTTGTGTTCAATTTCATTAATCTCTGATTTAATTTTGGCTATTTCTTTTCCTCTGTCAGGTTTGGGATTAGATTGTTCTTCTTTTTCTAATTCCATAAGATGGTTCATGAGGTTGTTGATGGGCTCTCTTTCTGTTTTATGAATATAGGTTTCTAATGTGATAAATTTCAGACTTAGGACTGCTTTTCTTGTATCCCAGAGGTTTTGGTAACTTGTGTCTTCATTGTTGTTATGTTTGAGGAATTTAACAATTCCTCTTTTATCTCCTTCTGAACCCAACTATCTTTCTGTGTAAGGTTTAATTCTATGCTTTTGTGTGGGGATGAACGTTGTTTTGGAGTTGAATTCCACTGTTAGTGCCTTGTGGTCTAAGAAGATACAAGGTATAATTTCTATTCCTTTAATTTTGCTGAGGTTTAATTCGTATACTAGGATTTGATCTATTTTGGAGTATGTGCCATAAACAGAAGAGAAAAAAGTATATCCTTTTTGGGGGGATGGTGTGTTCTGTATGTCTGTTAATTCCATTTGTTCTAGGGTCACATTTAAGTCCTTTGTATCTTTGTTTAGTTTCTGTTTAGAAAATATGTCCAGTACTGTCAGAGGGCTGTTAAAGTGCCTGGCTATTATGATGTTATGGGATATCATATTGCTCAGACCCATCTAGGTCTGTTTCATAAATCTGGGAGCATTTAATTGGGTGCATAAATATTTAATGTTGAAATATCTTCTTGTATTGTTTCTTTGACCAGTATAAAGTGTCCATCTTTGTCTTTCTGAACTTTAGTTTCTTTAAATCCACTTGTATCTGAGAATAAGATTGCAACCTGTCCTTTCTTCTGATTTCCATTTGATTGAAATACTGTTTTCCATCCTTTAACTCTTAGTCTTGATTTGTCCTTCAAGGCTAGGTATGTCTCCTGGAGACAACATAAGAATGACTTGTGCTTTTTTTAATCCAATTAGCTAATTTTTGCCTCTTCAGTGGTGAGTTCAATCCACTGACATTTATTGAGAGAATTAATAATTCTCCCAATTATCACACAATTATCAATTATGTGGTGGGGTTCTATTCATCTTATTTTGTGAAAGTCCATTGTGTAGTTTTATCCTTTGCACCATTGTCGAAGCTATACCTTTGGTATTTACTTTGCTGGTGGTCCGTTGTGATGGTCAGTATTGAGAATAGGTCAGAGTATTTCCTGTAGAGGTGGTCGTATTGTGGTGAATTTCTTCAGTGCTTTTATATCTTCAAAATATTTGATTTTCTATCAATTTTGAAGCTAACTTTAGTGGGATACAAGATTATAGGCTGAAAATTATTTTGTTCAAAGATGTTGGAAGTGGATGACCATGCTCTTATGGCTTGGAAAGTTTCAGTTAAAAAGTCTGCTGTCATCCTTATGGCTCTGCCTCTGTAGGACAGTTGATGCTTACTCTTGACTGCTTGCAATTTTTTTTCTTTCATCTTGACTTTGGACATGTTCATTACAATGTGTCTTGGAGAAGGTCTGTTTGAGTTGAGATGACCTGGGGTTTGATACCCATCTAAAAGGAGTATGTCAGGATCTTTATTAAAACTTGGGAATATTTCATTTTTGTTAGTCTCCAGTAGGGCTTCCACTGCTTTGGGACAACCTTCTTCCCCTTCAGGGATTCCTATTCATATGTTTGAATGCTTCATGAAGTCTTATAGTTCTTTAAGTGGCTCTTCTGTTGTTTCTCTCCTCTTTTCTGCCTGTTTGACTATTTGGGTCAACCTAAAAACTTTATCCTCTAGCACAGAGGTTCTTTCTTCTCCATTGCCTACCTTTTTTTTTTTTTTTTTTTTTTTGATATTTTCCACTACATCTTTCTATTCTGTGATTTTCTCCTTCCTTTCCTTAAGCTCTGCCATATTCTTTCTATATTCTACATATCTCTTGTCTGATTTTTGGTTCTGTCTTTCCATTTTCTTATCCATTTCTTTTATGGTCTTTATCATTCATATTTTAAATTCCCCTTTATCAACTCCATTAATTCTTTATATGTGGAGTCTTCAGTAGTAGCTCCCTTGGGAGAGTTGCTCTGTTTCTATTTTTCATATTGCCTGAATTTCTTGTGTTCTTTCTTCTGTTCACCTCCTTGTCCTCCTATTTTCTTCTCTCTTCCTCCTTTGCTTCAAATTACCTTGTCTCAAAGCTTAGGTCAAAAGGAAGAGAAGGGTAAAGTGCAAGCAAGGAGAAAGAGGAAAAGAAACAATGAAGATGAAAGAAGGAAAGAGAAGAAGAAAAGGAAAAGAAAGAAAGAAAGGAGAAGGGGGAATGAAAGAAAAGAATTGAAAAACAGGAGAGAATGAGGACAGGAATAGATAATGAGAGTGATAGAAGAAATGGTATCAATTGGCTCTATGTTAAGGACACTCCTGTAATCCAATGCTTTTGAGGGCCTGGGCTGGGAGAGTTCCTCAAAATTGGGAGCTTCTTACCAGCCTGAGCATAGCCAGACTCTTCCTCATGACCAGAAATACGAGAGTCCTTGCTTTTGATGAAAGTAAAAATGGATGTTAAGACTAGAACCAACTAAGAAATTAGCAAACACAAAACACACCACAAAACAAAAAAACCCTCAAATAGCCAAAAACTGGAGCCACCTCAGCAGTAAGAAAAGAAGAGGAAAACAAATAAAGAATAAACAAATAAAAATAAATAGTACAAAAAATTTATGTATAGTGTCCAACTTTAATAGGTATATATATGTGTTACAATATGTTGCAGGGACACCAGGTGGCACAGTGCTTTTTTTGGAGATGGAGACCACAGTGGGCAACCTCTATGGTACTTATTTCAAACTTAGTTGCCTTTGGTGGTTGCCTGATTATTTCCTCAGTGTTCACACCCTGCTGAGTTGGGATCTAAAGCTCTCCAGAATCCTTCAGAGGCAGATCTCATAGTGTCCTTTGACTCCAGTTTCCAGGGGGCAGCTTTGTTCTGGGCCCCTCTGGTGTGACAGGACTTTCTTAGAGCTGCACTATGATCTGAGTCTCTTCTTACCCAATCCTCCTTCATTCACTACCACCCACCCTGAACCCCACACAGGTGAGACTTGCCTCATAGTTTGAGGGTTTCCCCATTTCCTCATGTTGCCTTTCTCCTTTATCATTTACTTTTAAATTCATCCTGGTGTCTGCTTTCTGGAGGATCTGAACTAACATGTCCTTCAATACAAAATTTATTAGGAATAGTCCTCAACCTCACCTCTCCCTGCAACCATTCCTCAAAGATGCAAGGAATTCAGATGTCACATCACAAAGTTTGACTACCATCTTTTATTGGGAGAAGAAATCATACAACAATAAAAGCAGAAACAAAGTTGGCATCTCATTCAATAGTACTGCCAAAATGGCAAATATGATACACAGTAGAAAAACTGCCAATATATGTAAAAACATATAAACAGAGGAAACTTACATCTTCATGTGAAAAGGGGAGGAAGAAAAGAGACAAAGGAAGTGAGAAAGTTTTGCTCACATCCAGTCATTGAATATATGGCCTTGGAAACTCTCTTTCTCTAGAAAAATTTAATTTTAATTTGAAACAATGCAAGAAATAAATCAGAAAGGTTGCTAACAGTTAATATGAGTCCTTTATAACTTCTAGAATCTAGATAATGTCATTCTGGCAATAACAAAGGAAATGCCAACATTTGAAATATGCAAAGATTATGCTTAGAACAGGAAACAATAAAATAAAGTACAAAGTCATATAAAGTAGAGAAAATAGGGAGGGAAATGGTGCTGCAGATACAAAAATGGAGAAAGAGCTGGTGAGAGTGATTGGTATTTACTTCTACAGGCACAAAGCAATGGGAAAATAGGAAAAAAATTAAATGAGTATGTGTGGGAGTATATTCATCATAGGAAAATGGACAAGGCTTATCAATCAGAGTCTTGCCAATTTACTTATATAACGATGATGCATGGCTCCCGCCAATAGAGACATCATTTTGTTGATGGTGGTATTTTTCATGTCACTGTAGAAAAACAGCAAAAAACCTGAAAAATCACTTTTCGGTCCCATGAAAACTTTGTGATGTCATGTCCCATGAAGGAAGTGAGGTATTATCCCCATCTACTTGAAATTTCTCTTTTCCATTGTTAATATAATCCACAGATTAACCAAAAACAACAAAAAAAATTCCTTCAAATTTTGACTACAATTAAAATACTCTTAGAAAATATTTTTGAAAGTCAAAAGGAAAACTTGTAACAGAATATGAAGAAGTTGGCAGAATACAAGAATAAGGCAAGGGCCAATAATGGAAACTTTGAAGGCTGTTATCAAAGGAAACCTGTACGTAAAAGAAGATAAACTTTAGTATTTGGGACTGTGAAATGACCTTTAAGGACTGCAAGGAATTGATCCAGGCAGAATGTCTGGCAGAATGTTTTACCCAAATGCTCTTAATAAAGGTCAAAATCAAAATCCAAGGCCAGGGAGGAGACAGTCCTTTCCAAGAGAATGTTACAAGCAGGTGGCAACTCAGCAACACATACTGTCTGAATGACCAAAGCCAATAAAAAGTTGGAATTAATTGACTAGGTTTATGTAAGACAAAGAAGGGATACGTAAAGAGGCTTATTTGTCATAGAAAAAAGAATGAAGATGAGCAAATTTCCATCTTAGGAATTGAGATTTTCTGGTAAAAGAGAAATATGAAAGTCTACAAACCTATTTTTGAAAAAGAAAATACAGTTGGCTCTCTGCTGCTGCCACCCAGCCCTCCTGATCAGTGACACTGAGGCAGCACCACAGATGAAATGATTGATTTGAAAGGGAATGGCTGATGCTCGCTCAGGCATTTCAGCAAATTTATTTCTTCCAACAAGGCTTATATAGGCACATAACTTAATCAATAAGCACATGACTTAATCTTATGACTTAATCAATAAACATGTGACTTAAACCTGGCCCCAGGCCTTTTACTGCCTGGTACTTCCAGGTCTATGGATAAATCGGACTAACTGATAACCACTTATTATGTAAAACTATCCTTATCAGCTAAGGTTTAACTGGCTTAACTGATAACTACTTTACCAAAGTTATTCTTATGCTAAGTAATAATCCTTTAACCAACCATTTGGAGGCAGTTAATCGTCTTAAGGGAGTAGCCTGGAAAATCCCACCAGGATTTTTCCTTTCTAACTCACAAAAGAGTTTAAACTTGCCTTCACAAAATGGGAGACTGATTGACCTTACAAGGGTGCAGATGACTGTACACTTACAGCTCTCCATTTCTGTGAGTTCCACATTCATGGTTTCAACCAACTACAGAATGAATCTGAACTGAACTTGCACAGTACAACTATTCACACAGCATTTATATTGTATTAGGTATTAAGGTTGATTTAACACACACAGGAAAATGTGTGTAGGTTGTATGCAAATCCTGCATAATTCATCAGGGACTTGAGCATTTTGGGATTTTGGAATTGGCAGGAAGTCCTGGCAATAAATCCCCCATGTATGATACCAAGGGATGATTGAACACAGCTCAAAAAGATATAATGTATACAAAAGATGATGATGGGTGGCGCCTGTGGCTCAAAGGGGTAGGGCACTGGCACCATGTACCAGAGGTGGTGGGTTCAAACCCAGCCCTGGCCAAAAACTGCAAAAAAAAAAAAAAGATGACAATAAACTGCATTGGCATGTTTGTATCACTACGAATGAAATACCTGAGGCTGGGTAATATGCACAGGGAAGACGTTTATTTGGCTTACAGGTCTGCAGACTGTGCAAGAAACAGGGAGGTGGAGTTTCGCTGCTGTGAGGGCTTTGGGGAACTTCCTGTCATGGTGGAAGGTGGAGGGAGGGCAAGTGTGGCACCAAGTGAAAGAAGGAGCAAGAGAGAGTGGAGGTGTGCCTGGCTCCTTTGAACAGCCAGCTAACAGTTTTGCACAAACTAACAGAGCAATAACTTGCTTATTATCTTGGGGAGGGCACCTAGGCATTCATGAGGAATCTGCACCCATGATCCAAACACCTCTCAGCAGATGCCACTTCAAGAACCGGGGATGAAGTTTCAACATAAGATCTGGAGGGGAAGAACATCCAACCATATTACTGAGTGCAGTGAGAACTGTGACAATTTGCATGCTTTTAAGAAACTGATATTCAGTATTTGTAGAAATTTAGTTGACATCAAATCTTTAAGGAATTCTGAAAATGTCAGAGGAAAAAATTACCTAACAAATCAATTTAATTCAACAGGCTTTTATCAAGGTTCTACTAAAAATGTCTGACTCAGTCTTGGATATACACTAAAGAACAAGAATGTCTCCCTGTGTAAGATGGAAGTTAGAGACATAAACACTGCAGGATAATAAAACATTTCATGCTCTGTGATCCAATGTATTAGTTTTCCATTGTTGCTATAGCAAATTACTGCAAATGTAGTTGCTTTAAAAGATACAAATGTATGATCTTGACACAATTCCCTTCACAGTAACTTCAAAGAAAATGGAATACCTAGGAATATACCTAACAGAAGAGGTGAAGGACCTCTACAAAGAGAATTATGAAACCCTAAGAAAAGAAATAGCAGGAGACATTAACGAATGGATAAACATACCATGCTCTTGGCTGGGAAGAATCAACATTGTTAAAATGTCTATACTTCCCAAAGCAATCTACAGATTAAATGCAATTCCTATTAAGATACCAACATCATACTTTGAAGATTTGGGAAAAATAATCCTTCATTTCATATGAAACAAGAAAAATCCCCATATAACTAAGGCAATTCTCCGTAATAAAAACAAAGTGGGGATCATCACCCTACCAGACTTCAGACTACGTTACAAGTCCACAGTGATCAAAACAGTGTGATATTGGCATAAAAATAGAGACATAGACATTTGGAATCAAATAGAAAATCATGAGATGAAACTAACATCTTCCAGCCACCTGATCTTTGATAAACCAAACAAATGCTTTTCCCCCATTAGGTAAAAGAATCCCTGTTCAGTAAATGGTGCTGGGAGAACTGGATAACCACCTGTAAAAGACTGAAACTGGACTCCTACCTTTCACCACTTACAAAAATTGATTCAAGATGGATAAAAGATTTAAATCTAAGGCAGGAAATGATAAAAAAAAAATCCTCGAAGAAAGTGTGGGAAAAACTCTTGAAGATGTCAGCCTGGGGGAAGATTTTATGAAGAAGACGTCTATGGCAATTGCAACAACAACAAAAATAAACAAATGGCACTTAATTAAACTGAAAAGCTTCTGTACAGCTAAGGAGACAACAACCAAAGCAAACAGACAACCTACACAATGGGAAAGGACATTTGCATATTGTAAATGTGACAAAAGCTTCATAATTAGGATCTACAGAGAATTCAAATTAATCAATAAAAAATGAGCTAACAGAGTGGTGCCTGTGGCTCAGTCAGTAAGGTGCCAGCCCCATATACCAAGGGTGGCGGGTTTAAACCCAGCCTCGGCTGAACTGCAACAAAACAATAGCCAGGCGTTGTGGCAGGTACCTGTGGTCCCAACTACTCGGGAGGCTGAGGCAAGAGAATTGCCTAAGCCCAGGAGTTGGAGCTTGCTGTGAGCTGTGTGACGCCACGGCACTCTACGGAGGTTGATAAAGTGAGACTCTGTCTCTGCAAAAAAAAAAAAAAAAAGAGCTAACAATCTCATCTATCACTGGGCAAGAGACATATAGAAACTTCTCTAAGGAAGAAAGATGAATGGCTAACAAACATAAGAAAAAATGCTCATCAGAAAAATGTAAATCAAAACTACCCTGAGATATCACCTAACTCCAGTAAGATTAGCCCACATCACAAAATCCCCAAGTTGCAGATGCTGGTGTGGATGTGAAGAGAGGGGAACTCTTTTACACTGTTGGTGGGACTGCAAACTAATATAGCCTCTTTGGAAAGAAGTATGGAAAATCCTTAAAGAACTCAAATCAGATCTCCATTTGACCCCACAATCCCAGTATTAGGCATCTACCCAGAAGAAAAAAAAATCATTTAATCATAAGGCCATTTCCACTAGATTGTTTATGCAGCTCAATTTACATTCACCAAGATGTGGGAACAACCTAGATGCCAATCAACTCAGGAATGGATTAACAAACTGTGGTGTATGCGTACCATGGAATATTATTCAACCATAAGAAAGATGGTGACTTCACATCTTTTGTATTAACCTGGATGTAGTTGAAACACATTATTCTTAGTAAAGTATAACACAAAACGAAAAGCAATTATCCAATGTACTCAATACTAATATGAAGCCAGTAGTCGATCTAATGCGGGCCCACACGGGAGAAAAACTCATTTTAAATCAAGTTGGAAGGAGGGATAATGAGAAGGGGAGGAGAGGTGCTCCCACTGAATGAGCACAGTGTGGGGGTGTTTGGCCCACCTTTTGAGTGTGGGTCATAATCACAAGAGGAACTCTACCTAATCAAATATTTTGACCTGGTTGTTTGTACCTTCACATTAATAAAAGAAAATCACAATTTTATAGTTCAGAAGTCTGAAATGGGTCTCACTGGGCTACAATCAGTTGGCAGGGCCCCAGTGTTTCTCTGCCTGCTGTGGGGGAGAAATCATTTCCTTGCCTTTTCTAGCTTCTCCGGGCAGCCTGCATTTCTTTCCTCTTGACCCGTTATCCCCTCGAAGCCAGCAGTGGCTGGTTGAGTCTTCCTGGTGCTCTATCACTCTGATGCTGTCCTGACCTGCTCTTCCATTTACGGTGACCCTGGGGGCCACCTCCTGCCTTTCTCTTCCGCATATAAGGATTCATTGGTTCTTAATCCCTAATTCAGCATAACAGCCTCTATCACAGAGTCACCCGATTAGAACCTTTATTCAATCTGCAATCATTATTCCTCCCTTGCCATATAAAATAACACATTGTACAGGTTCTCAGGATTAGGATATGGACATCATTTGTGGTTTATTTATTCAACAACTACTTACTGAATGCCTACTCTGTGCCTGAAATGATTTAGGCACTTTATTCTATAAATAATGAGAACTTATTGAAAGATTTTATATAAAGCTATGACTAACCTTGTGCTTCAGAAATACATTTTGGTTTCAATATACAAGATCGGTTAGAAACAGAAGACAGACTGCAGACAGGACGTCACTTGGAAAACCATGCACAGAAGAAAGACAAAGATCGCGAGCTGCTGTAGAATCTCAAGTATAAAAAGAAAGTAAAGTCGAGCTCAGTTTTGCAAACCCCAAGATCAGGTTTATTTCTCATGGAGAGAAATGATGGACAACATACTGCTGGCTTGTTGGTTTAGCTTTTGTAGCTTTCCCGGAGGTGGAATAGGGTGTATCTTTTCCACTGTGTGCAAATTAATCATGTTGCATTGAAATATGTTTTCATATACGTGTCTTTCCCTAGACTTTGAACTTTTCTAAGCCAGCTATTGTGTCTTATTTATCTTGGCATTTTCAGTACATAGCATAATATACAACCCAGAGTAGTTTTCTGGAAAACATTTTATAAAGTAAGAGGGTAAATATAATGTAGTGGGGGCTTTGCCCAGTTTTCCCACTGTTGCAAGGAGACATTGAGTAGAGAAAATGCCTTTTAAGGTATAAAATCAAGAGAAAATGAGCTATAAAATACCCCTAGTCAGGAAATATGACAGAGAAGTTGAATTTGGGTACTTTTATTATCAACTTCTTTTGGAGGTTCTTCTGAAAAGTAATAAAGAAACACCTTTGATTTGATTGATGAAAAGTGTCTTGAGGATCTGGATGTGTTTTTCAACCTGTTAAAACACAAATTCTGTCTGCATCCTAATGTTTACCTGGAAATTAGAGAAGACTGGAGGGCTATATGTCAGTGCAGATTTGGACTCCCAGGAAATCAACTTCTGGAACAGGATAATCTTTATAAGTAAGGAAAGTGGCTTAAACAGCTGTTTGTAGGGAAAAAATGAATGTAATAATTAAATTAAGTTTATCTGTTGTTTTAGAACTCCAAATTCAGACTCACATACCTGATGTGCAGCTAAAGCCAAACCCCATGGTCTTGGTGCTTGGAGATAGACACAGGTTTATTTGATTTGTCCAAGGTAGAAGACAGGAGAGCAGAGCCCTCAGATCAGCCTCATCATAGAAAGGAAGCTGTGGGCTCCGCAGGGTGCAGGTAAGGCAGGGGGAAGTCTGTGGTGCTTTTAGTCTCAGATGACACCTTGAGTAACCAGACTTCTGGGCATCAGCAGTTAGTTGCAATTTTGGGGGGGATCATTCATTCCATCTGCCAAACAAATTCATAGATTACCCTTGTGATGCTGGAGTACAGCTCTTCCTGCTTGACAGAGAACAGAGCATCAGTTAATCACTGGTGTGAGTTGGGGGTGCTGGACAGGAGCACTGAACATGCGCCAACAACCTGTTTCAATTTTACATTATTTTGCTCATTAAAATGCTGGGGTAATAAAATATTAAGGGGCTTGGCTACACTGGTGTGTAATTATTCCCTCCAACATATTAAAACAACATCAGGACCAGCCAATGGGAAATTAGGTTTTCTTGAATGTATATATTTTTAACATAGCAATGGAGAAATTGTTTAAAGATAAAGTTACATAATCTCTATGTACCTGTGGGCCTTGCTCACTAGTTTTGCTGTGGCTGAATTTCTGAGAAAACATGAAGATAACTCTAGGGGCATGTTTTCTTTGAGTTTCTGTATAGGGGATAAGGGAGTCTGCAATCCTTTTTAATATTAGTTCATAAGCAGTGGAGGCATCTGCCTCAGAAGACTCCCCAAAGAGGCAACTAAGAAGCCAACTGACCCCAAAGAGCCCATCATGAAGTCCAAGGTGTCCCTCCCATTCTCTGTCAGGAGAACGATGGTGTGGGCTCTGAGTGTCCCTCCCACTGTCTCTGTCAGGAGAACGATGGTGTGGGCTCCGAGAGTCTCACTGCCACTGAGGACTCATTCTGCAGGAGCAGCCTGTGCAGTCACTCCAGGCAGCCTAGGTGTCCCAGAAACTCATTTGCTGGGTAGGTGACAGGTTTGACCTAGCAGCCACACTACTCTCCGCCTCAAAGGAGAATGAGTCTGCATTGCTTTTGTTGATTTGCTTCACCTATATAAACATGACCAGATGTCAACATAACTCCAGTGTGGAGAAAGAAGTTAAGAACATTTTTGCAACCTTTGAAACACGTTAATTCCTATCTCTATAATAAGATAAAGAATGTCTTGGAGTGAGACTCTGGTTCTTCTTGTTCTAGTCTCTTCTAATCAGCAGAGGGGCCTTAATAATTCTTCGTGCACAGATAGAGGTAATAAATCATTATCTTTGGTCGTTGCCTACAATATCTGCCACTCGCCATCTTCTGAGTCATCTTGAGAACAGTCTTTGTGGTATTGCAATTTTCGTGAAAGACTCTGGAAATCATACCTAATGGAGGGTTACGTAGAAAAGGGTTAACTTATCCTCCCCCCCCAGGTTTTTACAATAACCTTTATTTTTTTTATGTCAATATATGCAGTATAGGAAACTGAAAACCACAAGGACCAAAGAAGAAAGTCATCAAGAATCATAAGCAGTTCACAGTTTGACATGTCCTCCGAGATCCCAAGTGTATGTAGCTGCTTCACATCCAAGGTTATGGACTAAGATAAGACAGTGCATATCATGTGCAAATTTATTCTTGTTGACTCTTGAATTTAGAACATTAGTTAGCTGTATGTCAGTTCAATTTGAATTAATTTGGGAAACACTTACTGGGTGGCAATCGTATGTCAGATACTCTGCATCTACATACAAAGATGAATAAGGTTCTAGCTTCTCTCAAAGATTTTAAAGTTTAGTAGGAAGGTCAAGGAAATAGAACAATAGTAACACAATAAGATAAGCATGATTTAAAAATATTCATACTCTTTGCTCTGAGAGCACACAGACTTATGGAAAAGTGATATGCAGTTTAGAAGTCCAAAGGTGATTTTTCCTCTGTAATCCAATTACATCTACTCAATGATGGATTATTTTTTCCTGTAAAAAAAGTTGGTTTCTTGTTACTGGAAATCTGCAAGTAGAGATTAAATTTAAAGGATAAAATTAGGAGAAGGGAAAAGTGTTATGGGTCAGCTATGAAATTGATGGTCTTCCCAAATCTGAAATCCAAGGAATTAAAGAATCACCGATGTGGGCTGAAGTCGATATAGCAAATGTCTGTATAAACTCAACAGATTTCTTTATGAGGCTGAACTCCTCAATGCCTTATACCCCCTTTCCACCCCTCAAAACAGTGGTAATTGTCACTGAAAAGAATATTGAGGGCTAGAGCATGCTTCTGTTACCACTTCTACTTCTAGGAATCTTAGTGGCTCAAATTCCATCACAGCTAATTTTCTAGAAACATTTTCCACTGCCATTTTCAAAATGATGCAACAATATGTTAACATGAGAAGATGCCCCTGTATCTTACATTTAGACTTCACTTTAATTCTATGTGATCGCATCTAAAAGTATTAAAAATTTTCCATGCTAGCCTTGAAATTCAGGCCATCTCACTAGATGTTTTATTTTCTCAAGTATAAAATACTGCTCTGTGATAAAAGTTAGTGCCTAAAGCAGCAGAAACATTTATTGGCAGAGCTCATAGATAAGCCTTTTAAATTAGATTTCATCTAGTTTATAACAAGGTACACTTTCTTCTTCATAACTGTCTTCCCCTGAGACTCTTGGTGATTTCAACTCAGATTGACAAGGGAAAGACAGAAATTTAGATTTTGTTTCATAGATTTTGGCAGTGTACCCGAGATTTAACCGAATGAGGAAGGACATCAGGGCAGTGGTTTCTGCGAGGGAGGCTTTGGCAGGTTGTCGGCTACCTGCGGTCACTCACTCATCGAACATTGACAGAGAAATCTCTCCTTGCTTCACTCCATACTAAATCCTGGCTAAATGAAGGAGAAGGAAATCAGAAATAGTTCTTGGCAACTACAAGTCTAGAGTGGCACAGACTCCCTTTCCTATGTACTTTCTAGGAATTGAAAAGAAGAAACTTGGGCTCATGAATTTCAATGTTAAATATAATAGCTACAGGCTCGGCGCCTGTGGCTCAACGGGCTAAGGTGCCAGCCACGTACACCTGAGCTGGCGGGTTCGAATCCAGCCCGGGCCCGCCAATCAACAATGACAGCTGCAACCAAAAAATGGCCGGGCGTTGTGGCGGGCGCCTGTGGTCCCAGCTACTTGGGAGGCAGAGGCAGGAGACTCGCTTGAGTCCAGGAATTGGAGGTTGCTGTGAGCTGTGATG
This sequence comes from Perodicticus potto, assembly GCA_963574655.1. NCBI lineage: Eukaryota > Metazoa > Chordata > Mammalia > Primates > Lorisidae > Perodicticus > Perodicticus potto. Next base: position 31,133 of record CAUYRH010031005.1, read on the forward strand.
CTACAGCACTCTATCCAGGGTGACAGCTTGAGGCTCTGTCTCAAAAAAAAAAAAAAAATATATATATATATATATATACTAGCTACAACTATTGTTTCACAAGAAATACAAAGTTATGTTAATAGAAAGAACGTTAGGTCTCTATGGAGAGGTATAGATTCCTCATGCAGAATCGCTTTCTATAGGAGATCATCAGACATCAGAGAGAAATAAAGCCTTGGGTACAACATCTAATTGCTTTTAGAAACTCTGTGGAAGAAATAGTGATATTTCAGAATGGAAGTTGCACACCATTTCATACCCTCCCTCCATCTGTAGGGTCAGAGCTCACCCCTTGCCCTCTTTCCCTCCAACTCCCATTGCTAGACCCCACACACCACATCCAGGGTTTTTGCAGAGCAGCAGGAACCGGGCTGAGCCACTGATATTCTACAACTAAGAATGAAAAATTCTGTAACGTGACAAAGCGTTGACTGAGGCTTGCTTATTTATGCAGAAATTTTTTTTTTAAAAAACTTTGTCACCCTTGGCTCAGCGCCTGTGGCTCAACGGGCTAAGGCGCCAGCCACGTACATCTGAGCTGGTGGATTTGAATCCAGCCTGGGCCCGCCAAACAACAATGGTGGCTGCAACCAAAAATTGGCCGGGCATTGTGGCGGGCGCCTGTAGTCCCAGCTACTTGGGAGGCGGAGGCAGGAGACTCGCTTGAGCCCAGGAATTGGAGTTTGCTGTGAGCTGTGATGCCACAGCACTCTATCCAGGGTGACAGCTTGAGGCTCTGTCTCAAAAAAAAAAA
>CAUYRH010031006.1:0-24254 GCA_963574655.1 Perodicticus potto
ATGACGGCTGCAATCTAAAAATGGCCAGGCGTTGTTTTGGGCACCTGTAGTCCCAGCTACTTGGGAGGCGGAGGCAGGAGACTCGCTTGAGCCTAGGAATTGGAGGTTGCTGTGAGCTGTGATGCCATAGCACTCTATCCAGGGTGACAGCTTGAGGCTCTGTCTCAAAAAAAAAAGGCTATATATTACATAATTACATTTATATAAAATGCTAATAATAGGCAAATAGAGAGAGACAGAAAGTAGATTAGTGGCTGCCTAGGGCCAGAGGGTTGGGGAGTGCTACACAAGTAGTGCAGAGTTCCTTCTTGGGGTAGTGACAAAGTTCAAAACATGATTGGGGCAGTGGATGCACAAGTCTGTGAATATGCTATAATCTATTGAAATGTGGACTTATAATGGGTGAATTGGATAGTAGTTGAATTATATATCAATAAAGATTTTCTTTAATGCTTGATGCCTTTCATTAGGGCTTGGAAAAAAAGTTTTTTTAATGCATGAAAGTTGGTTACTAGAAGAAAATGGGTTTGAAAGAAGGGACACTTTTTTTAAAAAAGAAAAAGGTGTGATAGAATTTGAAAGAGGGAAGATAATGATAGCCTGTTCCCTAACTCCCCCACCCCACATCTCCTGTAGACCAGACTTAAAATGCATAAATTACATACCTGGGGAATTACCACTGGGATCTTGAATGCTTTTATTCTCCCATATACTCCCAGGACAGCTGTCCCCCTGCTATGTGCAGTGTGTGAGGTGGAAAAGGAAGCTGGGCCAAGCTGCAGGATATCTGGAGCTGAACAGAAGGTGAACCAGCCATGTGATCATGGGTTTCTGCTGCTCTAAGTAATTCTTGAGACTTTCTGGAGTCTACTTGATGTGATTGTAACTGAATTGTGAGAGCTACTGTGTGTGAGTTAGAGTTTAGTGCAGGCTGATATTCCTAAGGATTTGCTGGCAACAGCCTGGATTCCTCAGTCCCTACTCTGTACAGAACACAGTACCTATGGGACACTGCCAGGGAGTCAGGAGTGTTCAGCAGTTTAGATATAGATTTATGGGTCACATGCTGGAAAAAGCCGAAAGGTTGAAATTACTTAAGAGTTAAGGTATAGATTAGTAGCATACAATAGGGAAGTTAAAGTTTACCCCTGAAGCATTGTAGGCATTTCTTTTTTACTTTATGATCTTATGATAATCTCGTCTAGTTTTTTTTTTTCTATTGTTTCCTCAATACACTGAACTTGCAGTGATTGATTGCAAAAACTGATTATTTTTTTGGCAACGTAGCTAGAAACTTTTTTCTATCTACAATCAACTTTGTATGTTCTATTAAGTCATACACATGCACATTTTCCCTGGTTCAATAAAAGACCTTTGAGGTTTTTGTTCTGGGCAGCACTTCTTTGCTACCTGCTTGGCATTTGAAGCTGCTTGTCTGTCGTAGCCTCATTGTTATTTCTTTGAAAATAACTGTTTTAAGACATGAAACAATAAAAATTCTAGAAGAGAGAGTGGGGAAAACACTTGAAGATATTGGCCTGGGAAAAAGCTTAATGAGGAATACCCCTCCCCCCAGCAATTGTGACAACACCAAAAATAAATAACTGGAATTTGTTCAAGCTGAAAAGCTTCTGCACAGATGAGGGTACTACAAAAAAAGCAAACAGACAACCTTAGGAATGGAAAATATTTTTTCATGTTATGAATCTGACAAAGGTCTGATACTAGAATCTACAAAGAACTCAAATTAAACAATAAGAAAAGAGCAAACAACCTCATCTATAAGTGGGTAAGAGACTTGAACAGAAAGTTCTCCAAAGATGACAGATGAATGACCAACAAACACACACTCATCATCTTTAATCATCAGAAAAATGCAAACCAAAACCGCTCTGAGATAACACTTTACCCCAGTAAGATTAGCCCACATTACAAACCCCCAAAGCTGCAGATGCTGGTGTGGATGTGGAGAGAAGGGAATACTTGTATACTGTTGGCAGGATTTCAAAATAATACAGCCTTTTTGGAAAGAAGGATGGAGAATCCTCAAAGAACTAAAGTTGACCTTCCATTTGATCCTGCAATCCCATTGCTAGGTATCTACCCAGAAGAACAAAAATCATTTTACCACAAAGATGTTTGCACCAGAATGTTTATTCTGGCTCAATTCATAATTGTCAAATCATGGAAGCAACCTAAATGGCTATCAACCCACGAATGGATCAACAAACTGATACATGTATACCATGGAATACTATTAAGCCATTAAAAAAGATGGAGACTTTATATCTTTTACATTTACTTTGATAGAGTTGAAACACATACTTCTTAATAAAGAATCACAAGAATGGAAAAATAAATATTCAATGTACTCCATCCTAATAAGAAATCAATATATAAACAATTATATGCTCATATAAACAATAAAATACAAATGTAGTCTAATACAAGTGTAGAAGGAGATGGGAGGGGAGAGGACAATTAGTAGAAGGAGGGAGGGCATGTGGCGGGATGTGGAGAGTCGGCCATGAGGCAGCAGGGCCCCTACAGCCTGGGGAACATTCAGGGAATGAACCCTCAACAGCTTCTCCTCCTTTTCCAAAACAACCATGCTCCTTTCTTCATGCTCCCTCTGCCAAAAGTCACGTAGCTCTTTCTTTGTTTAGTTAACTATGCAGAGATCCTTTTGATCTTTCCCTTCTTACTCCTTGTCATATGTTAATGAAGTTGAGTGGAAACCATTAAGTCACATAGTTCTTCCTTTGTTATGTTAACTATGCAGAGATCCTTGTGATCTTTCCCTTCTTATTTCTTGTCATGTTAATGAAGTTGAGTAGAAACCATTAACAAGATGATTTGTCTCTATTCAAGTAATTTACATTTTCCTATCATACCATTAAGACCAAAAATATGTCTTTTGTTTATGCTACTCCCCCATATTGTCTATGCTACTTCCCCTTAGACAACCCTGTACAGATATTATAAAATAAAGCTGATTTTGTGCTTTAGCCATCAGCTCAGTCAGACCTCCAGATCCCATCTTTTTTCTCTATGTCTTCTCTTTTACTGTATTTTTCTCAATCCCTGCCAATTCCACTCTGGTTCACTCCCCTTCCCTGTGCTGGTTTGTAAAAGTGGGATCTCTCCTGATGTGCAAATTATGAGTGTGTATAACATGCCCTCTGGGTGAAGGACTGTTTTACAACTAGAACTTTACTCTGGAAGTGAGAACAATATAATCTAAAAATTCATACCCTCGTATTAACTTGAAGTAAAAGAAATAAAATTTGAAAATAAAATTTAACTGAATTAATTTAAAAAAAAAGAAAATAACTGACAGTGAGAATTTGCATTCTGCACTATGCCATCACTGTTTCATCCTAAGGAGCTGAATGATAATAACTGTGCAGAGTTGGTCCCACAGGCATGGAAATGAGAAGGGTAGGCACCTCTAAGGACTGGAATAGTGGAAGAGGATTGGACAATATTGTAGAATATTGATGGGTCTTCTGTAGTACCCTAGACAAAGGCAACTTAAACTCTTATCCCAAGAACCTTACTCTGGTATTCCATGTAACCATCCCCAAAAGGCCATTAAAAACCTCCATTTATGCATAGACAATTATACAGATTGTACTGAAGCCAATTCTGTGTTCAGGCAGGAAATAGCTATGGATTCAATTATTCCTGTGTGGCTTACTCTTTGAGGGATGCTTAATCCTTATCTTCAGGGAGTTTACAATCTCATTGAGGAAACAACTTTCTCATACATGAAGCCATTGCAGATTAACAGAATTGGCAGAGTGTCCTGGTGTCTATAATGGCAATTTTTGGAAGAGAAGATAAAAAAAAGTATTGTGGACACAGACCAGTGCTAAAGGATTTTATAATATTCCACTTCCATATGGCAAACCTCAGACCTGCTCTGTCTTCTAAAGGACCAAGGACCTCATGATCTGAAGCTAGAAAACCATAAACTGGAGACTATAGGATTCAAGGTTACATTTACAGATAAGATTTATAAAGGATAAAAACTGACCTACTCAGGGGTTGGGCCACAGATTGATAGAACTTGGGTAGGAAACAAAGTAAAAAGAATAATTAACTACCAAAGCAGAGAAGCAATTATTTATTTCTGGTTTTGGAGGGGTAAGTGGGAAAGGATGAGGTTAAAGTATTTTTGGTGCCTCTGGTCCTCTCCAGGAATCTGAGTGTGATAAGAAGTATGGATGTTAGGGATGGGAGAGCTGTGGAGCAAGAGCAGGATAGAATTAGTAGTAGGCTCAGCGCCTGTGGCTCAAGTGGCTATGGCACCAGCCACATACACCTGAGCTAGTGGGTTTGAATCCAGCCTGGGCCCACCAAACAACAATGATGGCTGCAACCAAAAAATAGCCGGGTGTTGTGGTGGGTGCCTGTAGTCCCAGCTATTTGGAAGGCGGAGGCAGAGAGAATCGCTTGAGCCCAGGAGTTGGAGGTTACTGTGAGCTGTGATGCCATGGCACTCTACCCAGGGTGACAGCTTGAGGCTCTGTCTCAAAAAAAAAAAAAAAAAAGAATTAATAGTAGTAAAGGTAAAAAGTAGTAAAAAGAGTAGTATCAAAAAACAACCTAAACAAGTCACCCCCATAAATATATATATATATATGAATCATATATGTGTATTATATATTATATATGTGTGTGTGTGCTCTGATGGCAAGTAGCAAACTCCTTTATTTCTGGCCAGTTTATATAGCCATTTCTGCACATACATACTATTACTCTATAATCATACTACAACCTTACAACAATTTAGACGAAACCTATATGCCTCTATGCCCATCTTTCTGAGAGAGTGCAGAGACAAAATTCTTACTTAGCACAGTCAGGCTGAAACTGGGGCTGAAGGGCTGAACTCTGAATAAGCTGATAAGCCTGAGTGCTTTGGAGATAAAAGCCGAGTACTCAGAAGCTGGCCATGGGGGCTGAGGTGTGCAGACATGTCTTCAGTAAGTCTTAGGAATCTCCAGACTGTGGGATTGTAAGATATGGTCTCTACCTCCAGATGGTACGGGCCTCCAGAGAGTGGGAAAATAAGCAGCCCATTCCCCCGCAGGTGTCCTATGGCTGACAGTATGTTTTTCATGACTACTATATATGGTATTATACGGGTTGAAGAAAAATGTGTAGCAATTTATCAGTAGACTTGCAGGCACCAAGGAAAAGTCAATCTAGTTTTACATTGTAACCTTAAGGTCATTGTATGATTATAGAGTGATAGTGTGTATGTGCAGAAATGGCTATATAAACTGGCCAGAAATAAAGGAGTTTGCTACTTGCCATCAGAGCTTGTAGTCCTCTCTGTCTCATAGTATTTCAACAAGCAGGTCTAACCTCTGCTTTATTGAGCACTCGATCAGACCTCACCCAACATTTTGGCGCAGCGAGCAGGATCGCAGTAGAGTGAGCAGCAGGATGAGCTCTATGGAGACAGCAGATGGCTTCTTCAGCAATGCTTTCCAGCGGACTTCGGTGAATGCCTAAGGTCAACTTCAGACTTTGAAATCTGATGGTTCTGACCACACTGTGAGTATGCAAGACGTCAGGCAAAAACAGAAAGAAACTAAAAAATGGGGAACACTCAAAGTACTCAGACCTTAGAGGATCAACATGTTGCCTTACTTAAAACTTTACTTGGTTCCATGAATATTCTGGTTAAAACTAGAATTCTGAGAGAGTTGTTCCAGGTAGTGGTAAAGCACTATTACTGGTTTTTGCCAGAGAGAAAAGTTCAATTGAACATGAAGGTCTGGAAGAGAGTTGGTAGAGCGCTGAGATGCACCCATCAGAGGGGAGTATTTATTAGCAGAGATGTATGGGGAGCTTTTTAGCTGATTATGGTGGCATTAGAGCCATTTCAGTCATGCTCTGAGGCATCTATCTCAGAAGAAGAGGAACAGCACCCCCCCCAACACCTTCAGAGGCAGAGGAGAGGGCTGGGGAAGAAACTCTTGAGCAGCCAATTCATGATGAGCCCATGAGAGCCCCCAATCTGGACTGTCCAGTTAGCTCTTCTAAAAAAATTTCCAGTGACTCAGATAAAGACCTTATAGATTTTAATAGTGATAATGAATGCCTTCTTACTCCTTGTTTTGAGGAAAATGACATTAAAGATTTGAAGAAAATGTTAGAAGAGAGCTTACAAGATATTAATAGAAGTAGTGGTAGTATCTCTAAATATTTCAAAAATATATCAATTTGAAAATATAATATCTAAGGAAAAAGCACAATTATGTCAGGTGTTCCAAGACCACCCTCAGGTTCAATGATTCACTAGAAAAACACATAGAACTCAGAAAAACTGTTAAACTCCCATTTACATTTTATTACAGCAAAAGGATACAGATTAAAGTCAGAAAAAAAGCACATAGAACAGAATACAGGATAGACCATGTTTCCAGTTGTGCTCTTCTAGTAGTCATATAAACAGGGCTTAATTCTCTCAGAAACAGTGTTGTGACATTATGAATGCAGTATTGCCACCCAGGGAAGCTCATCTGAGCCCTCGTGTCCATAGTTTTTATTGGAGAGTTGGTTACATGGTTATGGAGGGTACCACTGTTGATCTTGGTTACTCTGGCCTTTCCAGAGGTTATATTGATACCATACAGCCCAAGATCTCCACCATAAATCATCATTATCATAAACCATCTGGTATGGCCCAAAGACCCCAAGTTAATGCAAACATTCTTATCAGGCAAGTAAATCCAAAGGTTTAAAAGTTATCTCCCAGTAGACAAAGACCAGATCTTTCTTCGTAATGTGACATGTTAGAGTAACACAGGCCTGTTCAGTTAATCCTTTACTGCACAACACTATGGAGAGTTCTTCTTCTGGACCTAATTTATACTATTCTTTCAACAGTCTGTCTAGGAGGATGCTAAATTTTTCCATTTTTACAGATGAGAAAACAGAGTCTCAAAAAGAGTTGGTAACATGTTCAATGTTAAAGTAGCCATTACTGGTAGAGCCTAGTCTCAAACCCAAGCTATAACACCTTGTTCTTGAAGCCATGAAGTGTAAAATTACTTCTGGAAAGCATGCCTTAAGATACTAGAAACACCACAGAATATTTCAATATTCTCGAAAACATAACGTGTGGGTCAAATCCCTTGGTCTTATTTGTCTAGTATATCTTAGCAAATTCCGAGGTTGTGCTTAAATGAGTATCACCCTACTCAAAGACTTGCAGGTAGTTCCACACCATCCATACTCTGGGTGGTGGACTTTCCAGACCAAGGGTGGTGCACAGAATGCTAGCTCTACCTTTCATGAACCAGCACTTAGAAGGCAAACAAACCAGAGCAGAAGTGTTGGGGATTAAGGAAAATATAACACAAGAGAAGACACAGAGATGAAAGATGGGATCAGGAGGTCTGACTGAGCTGATGGCTGCAGCCAGAACCAAAGCACAAAATCAGATTTATTTTATAGTATCTCCACAGGGTTGTCTATGAAGAAGTAGCACAGACAAAACAACCCAATATCTTTGGTCTTACAGTATGACTGGGAAATGTAAACTTTAACAAAGATAAATCATTCTGTTAATGGTTTCTGCTTAACTTTGTTAACATATAATAAGTAAAAAAAGAACAGATTACAAGTATTTCTGCATGGTTCTTAAAAATTAACTAGACAAAGAAAGAGCTACGTGACTTCTGGCAGAGGGAGCATGAAGAAAAGAATATGGTTGTTTGGGGAAAGGAGGAGAAGCCATTGGGGGTTCATTCCCTGAATGTTCCTCAGGCTGTGTGGGCCCTGCTACCTCACGGCCCGCTCTCCACACTACCCACTGGCTACTGTCCTTGCTAACTGTCATCCAGACTCTCTCCTGAGCCAAAGCAAATGTCAGAGCTGCTGTCATCCATCCTGGTTTCTCTCTGTTGCTTACTCATGTTGCCTGCACTTTTATTACCTCTGGGCTTGATTCCTGCTCTCTTTCCTTATGCTCATTAAGAGGTTAAGCACTGGTTTTGATTCTCACCCAAGGTCTAGTCTTTACCCTGTCTCATTATCTCCTATTTTGCATTTATAAAATGCCAAAAGAGATCTAAAGTCCATTTGTCATGCTGTTTTAGATAACTGTGGTATTGCACAGTCACTCCCAGTGTAGCCCTCAGCTCCCTTCCTCTGCTCTCTGCCCACCCTAAACCTGCCCTACCTAGTTCAGCCTGAGGCTGGGAACCTATATGTACACCTTGAGCCCTGAAATTTTTGTTTTTTGACAGTTTTGAGATGACTTGAACATTATATTGATGTTAATAAATAATTTAATTTTCTCTATAATAGAATGATTTTCAGACTTGTCCTGAATATGGAATTCTGCTAAACCACATACTGTGGATATGCTGGACTAAGGGATGATTCATATTCCTGGTGGGATGGAATAGTATAGCATGATATTTCATTACATTACTTAGAATAATGTGCTAATTAAAACTTACAAATTATTTATTTCTGGAATTTTCCATCCCAAACCCATGTGATCATCCATGGCTAACTAAAACCATTTTCTTGTCTGGGTAAAGAAAATTCACAGATAAAAGGTACTGCTGTATATAGACATCAGTGAATGACTCAAGTATTGATTTCATCTGTGTTTGCTGACAAATTAGAATTGAAGAGCTAAGCATAATTCTGTAATTAAATTTTGTTATTTATCTCAGCCACACTGTTTGCAAGAAGTGCTTGAAAGTCTTCTATCACCCTACTAGGAATCTTTGGTAGAGATAGGCTTCCTTCTCCTATTCCTGTGCTCCCCAGCTATGCTGAAGTTCTGTACTTGGTTTTTTATTCTGTACTGTTTGTTTGCCTACTAAAGACTGTGAGCCTAACACCTGGTGTCTGATCACCTGGACTTCTGGTCCATTTTCCGACTCAGGCCCACTGTGACCCTGAGCTTCCAGAATCTGTTCCATTATATGGCTGCCCCATTAACCTTTTTTATCCAGCTTCTCTCATCCTTGGGGATCCCCGAGTTTCACAAGCCAGCTTGAGGGAATGAAGCAGGGTGGGAATGGTGGGGAATTGAGGAAACATATCACATAAGAGATGGAGATAGATTACACAAGAGACATAAATCAGATAAGAGACAAAGAGGTGGGATAGGAAGGACCGGCACAGCTCGAGACTGGAGCCAGCACTGACATGTGAAAACAGCTTTATTATATAGTATCTTGTCACAAACCAGTACAGCAAAGGGGAGCAAACCAGAGTGGAATTGGTGGGGAATGAGGGAAATACAGCATAAGAGAAAACAGAGAAACAAAGAGTTGATCAGGCTCCTTCTTCCACTACAACTGTAGTCGGACCCCAAGATTGATCATACCTTGGGCATTAGATTGCCAACAGGTCTGTTGAGAGATGTGTGAGAGTGTGTGGATGTGGTGTGACTGAGAGAACACTCAGGGTGGAGTTGGACCTCCCTTCACAGGGCCTAGGGGAGTGTTGGTTTGCTTCCTATGGCTACATGGCAGCTCGAGTGGGAAATCGAGGCTGCCCAGGTTAAGAAATGGGTTGGAATTGTATGCATGTGAATGCTTGGAGAATGACTGAGATGGGTAACAATAGGTGGGGTTTTGATCCCCCCTCCCCATTCATGGAGTGAAACAAATGTGTGAGTGTGCCCTTCTTCCCTGCTCCAACTTTGCCCCTTGGCTATTCTGAGAGAAACTGGAAGTTCTAGATTTTCTGATTTCTGTCTTTGGTGGCAGCCACGTGGCCAGGTGGGTCTTGGGGGGAAATGAAAACACATTAGAAAAGATGTTGTTGTAGTTTTGTTACTGGAATTTCTTCAGTGAGTCTTTGGTCTCAGGAATTCGAGAATTGAGCCCCATCTCTGAGCCCACAGATCAGTGATAAAATAGCATTTTGTCGGACTGAGGGGCAAGCAGAGGGAGTGGAGAGTGCCATAGCTATTGGCAGAGGGGCTGTGCCTTGGAAAGTGTTACCATTCAGGCAGTCCAGTGAACTCTAGATGGCCCTTGAAAATCTGGAGGAGAGAGCGTGAATCTCGTGCTGGATAAGGTTGTATCCCTATAAGCAACAGGTCTCCAAGGTGAACAGCCTCTGGAAGGGGGGAGGAGGCCCAGGTCAGAGGTTTCCTGCATAAGTCTTTTGTCTAGGGGTGAATAATTGGCCATGAGAGACATTTTGGCCAGGACCTGGTAGATGGAAAAATACCTTTACAAACTGAATGGGTGTTCTAGCAAATGAATGGATATAGCCCCTCATCTTGGACAAGGTTATCAGGTCTTTGCTGCAGTTTTTGTCTGGGGAAGGGATTAGGGTCTGTGTTCCTTAGTCAGGTTGGAGCCATCCAAAATGTTTAAGCCTGCTTTGTTCATGAACTTGCTGGGGCTCAGAGGGTTTTTGCCTGGAAATGGGAGTCTGATGTCTGAGCTCACATGTCTGAGCTTGCCTGAGCTTGAAAAATGGAAGTTTCCTATCCAGCCCTGAGTGGGAAAATCCCGTATCAATATTTTATCTCATAAAATGTCTCTCATTTGTAAAATGTAATAATTTGATTGTTTAAATTGTTGGGGAAACTGAGTCATTGTCAAAGGATAAATTCACTTCAATATTTCCTCCACCAACCTAAAATGCTAGCTTATGCTATCTTGGAACTATAGAGACTAAAATAAATTAGTCACCAGAGCATATGACAAAAATTAGCAAAAAAAGGAGAAGCTAAATGGAAAATACTTCAAATTTCTAACTCAAACTCAGGAAAGAGAATCTTAGGCTGACAGAGGTCTTTTAGCCTAGCTGTTATTTTTTTAATTTCAGATTAATAAGAAGGATACAAATGATTAGGTTACATTGTTTGCATTTATTAGGGAAAGTTCAAGTTGTAGCTGAGCCCTTCACCCAGGGGTGTTCTGGGCACCGTCACATTGTCCCCACTAGGTGAGAGCACAGCAATCCCCCTCCCACTTCCCATCTCCTCCCTCTTGATCCCTCCCTTCCCCCACTTGAATTTAATTGTTTTTCTCTTGTGTTTCAATGTAGTTGATTATCTATTGGCATCATATTAGTATTGAGTACATTGGATACTCACTTTTCCATTCTTGTGATACTTTCCAAAGCAATCCATAGATTTAATGCAATCTCCATCAAAGCACCAATGTCATACCTTGAAGAATTTGAAAAAGTTGTACTTCATTTTATATGGAACCAGAGAAGAAAAAAACAGAATAGCCAATGCAAGTCTATCTTCAGACACATTCATTGGCTGTCCCCAGCAAAAAGCAAAAGAAACCTTCAAAACCAGCCAAGACAACTGCAGGTCACCTCTGAGGCAAGCTGCGACTTCCAGAAACCAAGCCTCAGGCAGAAAAACTGAACTTAAGTTTTCTGCCATTCTGAACTTCCAGGACACCCTTGTCCCCTAACCTGACGCACCAGAAGCCTGACCTCTGCTGAAACAGGGAGGAGGACTTGAGCAGCACCCACCCTCCCTATATACCACCACCAGGCAGCCTGCCAGGTAAGAGACTCTGGAGCCCCACCAAGCCCCCATCAGCCTCCAGGCCAGAGATGCCTACAGGACCCCCATGCAGCTCTGATCCATGCCCCACCGGGCCTTGGTCTGCAGCCTGCACCAGCCAGGGACTCCACCGGGACCTCCACTGGGACTTGGCCCACACAAACAGCAGCCAGGAACTCTGCCAGGACTCCCACGCAGCACCGAATTGTGCTCCACCTGGCCTCAGCCTGCCGCTTGCCGGGACCCCTGGTGCACAACCCGTGCCCTCCCTCTGGAGCCCTCCTCCCAGCCAGATACTACTGGAGGCACAGGCTCCCTGTGCAAAGGCCACCAGGTCCCCCCTCCCATGCCCTGCTACTTGATCTGGATGTGCCACACTCCGGAACCGCTCCTGCAGCCAGAACACCCTTGGTGGGGCAGTCCCAGCAGAGCTACACAGGGTCACTCCCTACAAAGATCCAGCAACAACAGAGTGATCCTGCCGGGGTCCCATCTGGGAGAGACACCTCCCCAACTCTGAGGACGGTCATAGGCAACAGTGAAAAATAATCATGAGGCAGAATCAACAGAAAAACTCTGGCAATATGAATAATCAGAGTAGATCAAAACCCCCAAGGAACGACAAGGTAGATACAGCACAAGATCCCTTGCATAAGCAAATGGCTGAGATGTCAGAAATAGAATTCAGAGTCTGGACAGCAAATAAGATCAGCGGAATAGAGGAAAAGATGGAATTATAATTTCAAGCAGCAATCCAAAAGATGACCCAAAAGATGTCTCAAGAATTCAACGAATTCAAAGACAAAATGACCAAAGATTTTGACACATTGAGACAAGAAGTTGTAGCCCTCAAAGATCTGAGAAATACAGTAGAATCCCTCAGCAACAAAATGGAGCAAGCAGAAGAAAGGATTTCTGACATGGAAGACAAAGCTTTCGAATGCTCCCAAATGTCCAAAGAGGAAGAGAAATGGAAGGCAAAAACAGATCATTCTATCAGACAGCTCTGGGACAACTCAAAGAAAACCAATATTCGCCTTATAGGGATACCTGAAAACAATGAAGTGGCGTCACAAGGCACAGAGTCTCTTCCTTATGAGATTATGTAAGAGAACTTTCGAGATATGCCAAAAGATTCTGAAATTCAGATAGCAGACAGTTTCAGAACCCCAGCATAACTCAAGCCAAATAAGACATCCCCCAGGCACATCATAATTAACTTCACTAAAGTTAATATGAAGGAGAAAATTCTGAAAGCAGCCAGATGTAAGAAATCCATTACCTACAAGGGGAAGAATATTAGAATAACTGCAGATCTCCCTGATCAAACTGTTCAAGCTAGAAGAGAATGGTCATCGACTTTTAATCTCCTAAAACAAAAGAACTTTCAACCCAGGATCCTGTACCCAGCTAAACTGAGTTTCGTTTATGATGGAGAAATTAAAAACTTTAATGACATCCACATGTTGAAGTAATTTTCTATAACTAAACCAGCTCTCCAGGATATTCTCAGACCTATCTTCCACAATGACCAGCGTAATCCTCCACCACAAAAGTAAACTCACCCAGAAACTTTTTATCAAATTTCATCTTCCACAGTGATGAAAGGATTAAAAATGTCCACTGGACGTTCTAAAGATTTATCACTGTTTTCAATTAATGTGAACGGTTTAAATTGTCCTCTAAAGAGGCATAGGTTCGCTGACTGGATACAAAAACTCAGGCCAGATATCTTCTGCATACAAGAATCTCATCTTATCTTAAAAGATAAATTTAGACTCAAGGTGAAGGGATGGTCATCTATATCCCAGGCAAATGGAAAACAGAAAAAAGCAGGTGTTGCAATCTTATTTGCAGATACAATAGGCTTTAAACCAACCAAAGTAAAGAAGGATAAAGACGGACATTTCATATTTGTTAAAGGTACTACTCAATATGATAAGATTTCAATTATTAATATTTATGCATCCAACCTGAATGCACCTCATTTTATAGTAAACACTCTAATAGACATGAGTAACTTGATTTCCTCCAGCTACAAAGTAGTTGGATATTTTAATACTCCTTTAGTAGTGTTGGATAGATCCTCCAAAAAGAAGCTAAGTAAAGAAATTTTATATTTAAACTTAACCATTCAACAACTGGATTCAACAGACATCTATAGAACATTTCATCCTACTAAAATTGAATACACATTCTTCTCAGCACCCCATGGAACATACTCCAAAATTGATCACATCTTAGGTCACAAGTCTAACCTCAGCAAATTTAAGAGAATAGAAATAATTCCTTGCATCTTCTCTGACCATCATGGAATAAAGATTGAACTCAATAACAGTGGGAATCTGCATACTCATACAAAAACATGGAAGCTAAATAAACTTATGCTTAAGAATAGCTAGGTCATAGACGAGATTAAGAAGGAAATTACCAAATTTTTGGAATAAAATGACAATCAAGACACGAATTATCAGAATCTCTGGGATACTGAAAAGGCAGTCCTAAGAGGGAAATTTATAACACTGCAAGCCTTCCTCAATAAAACAGAAAGAGAGGAAATTAACAACTTAATGGGTCATCTTAAGCAACTGGAGAAGGAAGAACATTCCAACCCCAAACCAAGTAGAAGAAAAGAAATAACCAAAATTAGAGCAGAATTAAATGAAATTGAAAACAAAAGAATTATACAACAGATAAATAAATCAAAACTTTGGTTTTTTTAAAAAGGTCAATAAAATAGATAAACCTTTGCCTAACCTAGCCAGGAAAAAATTAATTTCATCAATCAGAAATGGTAAAGATGAAATAACAACAGACCCCTCAGAAATTCAAAAAATCCTTAACGAATATTACAAGAAACTTTACTCTCAGAAATATGAAAATCTGAAGGAAATTGACCAATACTTGGAAGCATGCCAACTTCATAGACTTAGCCAGAATGAAGTGGAAATGTTGAACAGGCTGATATCAAGTTCTGAAATAGCATCAACTATACAAAAATCTCCCTCAAAAGGAAAAGCCCAGGACCAGATGGCTTCATGTCAGAATTCTACCAAACCTTTAAAGAGGAACTAATACCTATATTACTAAACCTTTTCCAAAATATAGAAAAAGATGGAATACTACCCAAAACAGTCTATGAAGCAAATATCACCTTGATCCCTAAACCAGGAAAAGACCCAACAAGAAAAGAAAACTACAGACCAATATCACTAATGAATATTGATGCAAAAATATTCAAAAAGATCCTAACAAACAGAATCCAGCAACACATCAAACAAATTATACACCATGACAACAGAGGTGAATTCAGAGATTTCTGGATTAGCAGAAAGGAATGTTAGAACAAAAGGAAAGGAATGTCAGAACAAAGAATGGCAATCAGAGCTCAATTGTACAGTCTTCCTTATCTGCATTTTCCATCAGTGGGGGTTTATGAGAAACATCTCAAGAATGTTAACTAAAAAAAAAAATTAATAAAGTTTATACTTTGGAAAAATGTAGAGCTTTATTTCTCTTTATTTGTGCAGCCATTCCAGTAGGTTGGGAAGCAGAGAAGCAGACAGAAGCCAGGCACAAATGCTTCAAGGAGAGACAAAGGGAACAGGATTTTATACTGAGCAAGGGGGACAAATATACATATTCAACAAGCTATAGGCGGAATCATGAATATTTATGAAGGAAATCATTAACATGGAATTGTGCTTTATCTCTTCTGTCTCATCATCACTAGAAACTCAGTTTTAAGGTGTTTCTGGGATCCCAAGAGGTCTTAGGCCAGTGGTTCTCAACCTGTGGGTTGGGGACGCCTAAGACAATCCTGCATATCAGATATTTACATTACAATTTATAAGAGTAGCAAAATTACAGTTATGAAGTAGCAATGAAAATAATTTTATGGTTGGGGGTCACCACAACATGAGGGACTGTATTAAAGGCATTAGGAAGGTTGAGAACCCCTGCCTCAGGATTTTATTTTTTAGCTCACAAAACCTATGTTAAGATGCTATCTGTTATTTCCACAGGGTACCAATGCACCACATGGTGTCCGGCACATCTCCTGAGGAGATTCAAGATTTTCCTTTATTTTCCTACTTGAGGGAGCCAGCAGCCCCTAAGAGGAGTCTCTGATTTGTCTCAGCACCTGCCCCTTTGGTCTAAGCAGTTTTGGTTATTATTTTGCAAAATTATGGTAAATGATGTTTAGAAAAATTATCCAGAACTTGGACTTCAGATAAAATGATGACCAAATGTCCTCTCAGAGTCTCCTCAAGAACTAAAACATTCAACCAGGGGCCAGTTAATGCCCTAGGGAGAAGAAACTTTTGGTTGATTTACTTTTGGGACTTAGACTCTAAGAGTAAATGTTCATTTGCAAACAATTGATAAGTTGCTGTGATGGTTAATTTTATGTGTTAACTTGGTTGGGCCATGGGGTACCCAGATATTTGATTAAACATAATTTCTGGCTGTTGTCTGTGATGATGTTCCTGGATGAAATTAATATTTGAATCCATATAGGGCAGCGCCTATGGCTCAGTGAGTAGGGCGCCGGCCCCATATACCGGAGGTGGGAGGTTCAAACCTGGCCCCAGCCAAAAACTACAAAAGAAAAAATATATATATTTGAATCCATAGACTGAGTAAAGCAGACTACCCTCCCCAATGTGCATGAACTTCTTCCAGTCCTGAAGGCTTGATTAGAGAAGAAAAAGAAAAAATTCTTTCTCTGCCTGCCTTAGAGCTGAGACATTGGTCTTCATCCTACAAACTCAGACTCAGATTAGATTTATACCATCAGCTATCCTAGGTCACGGTTTCTCAACCTTCATAATCATAAGCCTATTCCTTATAATAAATCAATCTCTCTCTCTCTCTCTACACATATATATATATATATATATACGCACATACACTATATATAGTGTGAGTGTGTATCTATACACATACCATTGGCCTGTTTCTCTGTAGAACTCTAATTTAATTAGAAATAGTTATCCTCTGAGATGCACATAATTCTGTCTAATAGAAAAAGTAACCTCAAAAGTTATGGTTTTAGGGTGGCGCCTGTGGCTCTCAAGTAGGACACTGGCCCCATATTCTGAAGCTGGTGGGTTCAAACCCGGCCTCGGCAGAACTAAAAACAGAAAAATAGCCGGGCGTTGTGGTGGGAACCTGTGGTCCCAGCTACTTGGGAGCCTGAGGCAAGAGAATCGCCTAAGCCCAGGAGTTGGAGGTCGCTGTGAGCAGTGTGACACCACAGCACTCTACCCAAGGAGATAAAGAGAGACTCTGTCTCTATAAAAAATAAAATAAAATAAATAAATAAATAAAGTTATGGTTTTATTGCCCTGTAGGATATTAATCTACAATTTTGTATTGTAACTTTATAACCAGCTCTATGAACAAATTTCAATAGCTGTCCCATATGTGCTTTTTATAATCTTCTCTCCTTAACTAACTGCTTGACCTCTTGAGTTCTTTCCCAGAAGTGGTGAATTTTCTGCAAGACACAGGAACTGAGACTCTGAAGCCCCTGGACAGACTTTCTGACACCAAGATTCACCTGCCCCCAGGCTGAAAGAGGGGCACTCGACTGGCACAGAACCTCACAGACCACTAAGGCTTGTACAAAAGGTCTTTATTGGTGGGGAAGCTGCAGAGCAGCATTAAGGAGGGGTGGGGGGGGAGAGAGAGAGAGAGAGAGAAGACACACAGGGGGGACAGGAGGGAGAGGAGGAGGAGAAGAGAAGTGAAGAGAGAGAGGGAACAAAAGACAAGAGCATCTTATATAGACTCGGTTAGGGGAGGTGTCGGGATGGTAGAACAGCCAATAAGGTGTTACCGCTCTGGCCTGAAGAGCGGTAGGGGGCGGGCCATAAGTTTGAGCTTTTCAGTGGATAATCGGGATAGGGAGCCGAAGTGGTGCAATTATCTAACACAGGCATGTGGCTTCTTTTTTACAAGTCCTTGATCTCCACAGTTGGAGAGACAGATTTGAGACAGTTTTCCCTGTTCTCCTGATGAGGTGTCTGTCATATTAAAGATTCCTTTCTTCCTTGGCAATCCTACTGTCTCAATAATTGGCTCTTTGTTGATGAACAACTGAATCTAGACCAACCCCTCCCCCACTCATCCCCCCACAGCTTTGACAACAACTTGGCCATCTTAGTGTACCATTATTTTTCCCACTGAGTGTATATTTATTACAGTTCTTTAGAAGAACAAGTAAAAAAAATTTGTGTGCTGAGTGTTTTTCCTGAAAGAGACTACCACTGTCTAGAGGAGAACAAAGGCATCTGAGATACCAGTAGTTCTGTCCTCACTATTACCCATGCAGAGCTCCAGGGCTGGCTTCCTCTACTAGCAGAAAAAAACAGAACAGAAGAAGACCCCACTGATGTCATCTGCCTCAAGGTCAAGCAGGAACTGCCTCATCCTGTTGGAAGTGCTCTATTCCAAGGGAAGGATTAGAGTCATGGGCAGTGGAGGCCTTAAAAAGACCTATGGGAGGGGGTGGGGAGTCTGGGGGAAGCAAGAAGCCCCCATTTGGGACATCCTCCAAGGAACTAAACAGAATCTTATCTCCTCCAGTAATAGACCAAGTTGGCTAAACAGGGGCCTGAACCAAGTAAAGAATTGCTCATGCCCCCAGCCCTAGTATAGAAGCCCAAAACTGCAGGGACTGTACTTTGTATCCTCAGGAAAATTAGCAAATAGGATGCTAAAGGAAGCTGTATCTATACTATAGAGCCAGTCTGAGGTTTGACTACAAAAAAAAAACATGAAGGAACCTTCTGGAGTGAGAGAAATATTCTGTATCTTGATGAGAATAAACATTTGTCAAAATGGACAACTATACTTAAAATGGATATATTTTGTTATATGTAAATTATAACTCAATACAATTTTGTTAAGAAGAAACAAATTAATCAGAACTTCTTATATTTTTAAGATAGTCTGTGACTCATTGTAAGCAATGCCTGGTTTACAGAGGTCTGACTTCCTGCTCCTACCATTTTCAGAGTTTCCATTTCAGATGCAAAGACTTCCCTATAAATGCAAACAACCTGACAGACTCAGTGGAGGCAAAAGCCTTTCCTTATGTGAGAGACAAGAATTTGCCACCCCTTTGGCATAAGAATTGTTGAGCTGGCTTGGCACCTGTGGCTCAACGGGCTAAGGCACCAGCCACATACACCTGAGCTGGCGGGTTCAAATCCAGCCTGGGCCCGCCAAACAACAATGATGGCTACAACCAAAAAATAGCTGGGTGTTGTGGCGGGCGCCTGTAGTCCCAGCTACTTGGGAGGCAGAGACAGGAGAATCACTTGAGCCCAGGAGTTGGAGGTTGCTGTGAGCTGTGATGCCTTGGCACTCTATCCAGGGTGACAGCTTGAGACTCTGTCTCAAAAAAAAAAAAAAAAGAAAAAAAAAAAAGATTTGTTGAGCTGAAGACAATTAAGAAGCCATTGTAGGAAAACTCTTTGCCTTCCTTATGTTTGCCTAAAAGCAGGGCATAAATTTATAAAGACAAAAAGGACCCAGGCCCACCCCTTTCTACCAGGGAAAACAAAGGTTAACCACTGTGTACAACTTTAGACCTCGCTGACTTGAAGATGGCACCAGGAAAATCTGTACTAACAGGCTTTATGAATTAGCCTTTAACTCCATTTGTTCACTTTCTCACATGTTGCCGCCCTTAGAAACTTAAAATCCTTTCCTTTGTCTCGTCATTTCTCTATAAATTATTATTAGTATTAGTATTAGTATTGAAAATGCTATATAAGCTGGAATAAGCTTCGAGGATGAAACATTCCCTGGGTATCTCCCGTTTACACAAGAAAGGCACATGTTAATAAACTTCTGTTTATTTTTCTCTTACTGATCTGTCTTTTGTTACAAGGGTCTCTTCCAACTAAGAATTCATAAAGGTTGAGGAAAATATTATTTTTACCCTCCAACACTTATAAGAGAATAAAAAAACTAAGATAGATTCATAATTTTAAATTAGCTGACCAATTGCTCTTCTTTTCAGCTGGCAAAAGTAAAGAACTATACAAAATTAGAATTAGAAGAAATGTTAAAAGATTATTTAGTGACCAACTCATTCATTTTGTAGATGAAGTAACTGAGGCCCAGTTGAAAGAAGGCTAACTGGGAAACGTGTTCCTTTTCCTTCCAGAATCAGATGTTTCAGAAGTCTTGCAGGGGGAGGATGGGTGGAGGGAGCATAATTGGTGGGGCCACACCTACCACGCATCTTAGAAGGGTACAGGCGAAACTTACTAAATGCAGAATACAAATGTCTTCATACAATAAGAAAATGCCATGAAGGCTATGTTAAACAGTTTGATGAAAATATTTCAGATTGTATATGAAACCAGCACATTGTACCCCTTGATTGCACTAATGTACTCAACTATGATTCAATAATAATTAAAAAAAAGACAATGCACTGACATTTCTACAAATAATAAACACCTGCAACACATGTACTTCTTTTTATCAAATCATAGCTGTGTACATTAATGCAATCATGGAACACATGTACTTCTAATAATGAAGATAAAAATGCCTTATACTTAAAATGAAAAAAGCCTAGTGTCAAATCATGTCAATATATCCAGGATGAACTTACATTTTCAATTACATTTTCCTTAAGCAACATGGAAAACAAGGACCTTTTGAAACAAAAAGCCTTTGTCTCTGGTGTTAAAATGTCAATCTAATTTATTTTCTCCAGGACAAGGACATCAACTTTCAAGATGAAAATTTACACTTGCTACAATAGCTGCCAGCATAGACTTTGCTCACATATAAACCAGGGTATTTCTATTTCAGATTCTTGCCAAGAGTAGAATAATAATTGAAAATGGCATCACATCTGATTTTTTTCTGCATGAAGAATTTTAGCACTGGTGACACTAACCTATGTGGTATTTATTCTGCTGGACATCTAGTTCAATTCACTTAATTCATTCTTACTGAGTATCCACTATACATAAGACACTGCTGTGTGCTCATGGAGAAGAAGTTGCCATGTAAAGGACTGGAGTGAGAGTTCAGACACATGGTCAGCAGGGAGGGACAGGAGATCACAATTCTGACAAAGCTGGGGAAAAGTGTGGGGAAAACTCTGACATCTGCCTGAAGAATTTAAGAAGAAGACACCATTGGCAATTATAGAAAAAACAAAAGTAACTAAATCGGACCTGATCAAGTTTTAAAAGCCCTGGACAGGTCAGGGCACAATCAACAAAGCAAATAGACCACCTTCTTCCTTGGAAAGTGCTCTGCGGAGAAAAAAAAGACAACCTTCGTAATGGGAGAAAATATTCTCATGTTACAAATCTGACAAAGGACTAATAACTAGAATCTACAAAGAACTCAAGCAATTCAACAACAAAAGAGCAAACAACCCCATTAACCATTGGGCAAGAGACATGAACACAATGTTTTCCCTAGAAGACAGATGAATGGCCAACAAACACAGGAAAAAATATTTGCCATCCCTAATCATCAGAGAAATGCAAATCAAAACCACTTTGAGTTATCTCCTAACCCCAGTGAGAGTAGCCCCCATCACAAGATCCCAAAGCGGCAGGTGCTGGCATGGGTGCAGAAAGAGGGGAACACTTTGCACTATTGGTGGAATTGCAAATCAATACAACCCTTTTGGAAAGAAGTATGGGGAATCCTCAAAGAGCTAAAAGTAGACCTTCCATTTGATCATGCAATCTCATTACTAGGTATCTGCCCAGAAGGAAAAAAAATTATTTTATCATAGGATATTTTCACTTGAATGTTTATAGCAGTTCAATTCACAATCACAAAGATGTAGAAACCACCCAGTGTCCATCAACACGTGGGCATATGAATGGATTAATAAACTGTGGTGTATGTATGCCACGGAACACAATTCAGCCATAAAAAAAGATGGAGACTTTGCATCTTTCGTATTTACCTGGATAGATTTGGAGAACATTCTCCTAAGTAAAGTCTCTGAGGAATGTCAAAGCAAGCACCTCATGTTCTTAATACTGTGTCAAAACTAGTACGTCAACAACTACAGGCCCACAAAAGAGAAAAACACAATTAAATTTAAGAAGGGGGAGTGGGGATGAGGAAAGGATTGGTAAGTTCCCACCTACCAGGCAGAACGCAGGGTATATGGCACACTACCTGCGTGAAGGACTTGACTGCAACTCAGACTTTTCCTTACAATTACAAACAATGCAACCTAATCATATGTACCCTCATACTAATCCAAAATTTTTTATTTATTTATTTTTTATTCTTTTTTTGCAGTTTTGGCCAGGGCTGGTTTTGAACCCACCACTTCCAGCATATGGGGCTGGCGCCCTACTCCTTTGAGCCACAGGTGCCTGCCTAATCCAAAATTTTTAAGAAATCTATTTAACATAAGAAACAAAAACCAAACCTTAGGTGGCAGCATTTGTTCATTTAACGAGCATGGCACCAAGCCAGAGACCTGCTGGCTCCTTTCCATTAGATAATGTTTTCTCGAGCTGGTGACACCTCCAAACTAGAAGAGGAAGGAATGCAGGGCTGTGGCTGGAGGGGTAGTAATAAAATGTGAGGAGGGTGTTTTGCCAATTTGTATTCAGTTTTCCCAACTTGGAGCTTTCGTTTCTAGCTCTGCTCCCAGGGCTACAGACCACACTGTAAGTTACTACATTAGCAAACAAGCTACATAATCTATAAACTAAAACGTATTGCAATGGTTTCCCCATGATGCTCCTTACTAACTTTCATTTTGGATACTGGAAAAGAAAGGTATGCCCTCCTATCACGGCCCTCAGGAGAGCTGAAGGCCACAGCAGCCAAAGCTTACAACAGATTTTGCATCTGTAAGAGACAGACTCACCTCGACAACAACCTTGACCCCAAACCTCTGCACAGAGAACTACTGTTCCTGTAGGAGCAGCAGCCTACTATGTTATTATCTGAAGGGGACGGAAAACTTACATCAGGTCACCAGGGAATAAAGAGAAGCAAACACGCTCGGTCGGCGGGCGCTGTCGGGCATCACGGCTCCATCTCATCACAGCCACAGTTTGGCGTCTCTAGGATGTTTTAGTCCCATCTCAGCCATCTGAGTTGACATTTTCTAAGTCCCCCTTCCCACATTCTTTGAGGGTTCAAAGTCAAGAAGAGGGTTTTGAAGATAATGGCTGTGCTAAGGATGAGCTTCTGTACAACACGCACTGTCCCCAGGGCTCCACCCATCCCTGGACTTAGCCTCCTGGAGATGCTGAGTGATGAGGAAAGGAGAAAAGAATCAATGAGATTTGTCTCCTCTGTCAAATGCCCCCAGCAAATTCCCACACCATTGCTCTTGCCACAAGCTCAGTTCACATTAAAGGACTGCTGTGCTCAGGGGACATCATTCCCAGACATCTCCAAGGTCTACTCCAGAAGTCCCTATCCAAAGACCCTGAGTGACCTCAGCCCCAGCCCCTCGCAGACCTGGCTTCTAGTGACAAGGTAAAGCTCTCGGTGCTATGATGCAGGGCCAGACTCACCTGGGGCTTCCAGCCCCCTTATCTCTCATCTCCCTTCTTTTCATCCTGCCTTCCACTTCCAAGCCATGATTCTAAATTATGTTTAAAATGGAACAGGGAGAGGACAACCTGAGCTCATGAGTTCAAGACCAGCCTGAGCAAGATCCAGACCCCTGTCTCTAAAAAATACCTAGGCATTGTGGCAGGTGCCTGTAGTCCCAGCTACTAGGGAGGCTGAGGCAAGAGAATCATTTGAGCCCAAGAGTTGGAGGTTTGCTGTGAGCTGTGACACCACAGCACTTTACTGAGGGTGACATAGTGAAAGATGTGTCAAAAAAGAGAGATGTGGGGAGTCTGGGGAAAAAAAAATTAAAGTGTTAACTTTAGTCTCTTTAAGTCTCTGCAAGGTGACTCTCACTATTATTTTTTCTCCTGAAAGACCTGCACATTTCTGACATGGCTGCTGCTCAGAGGACCCAAGGTGGAGACTTTGGAGGACTATCACACGGGCTGCTATGAGATAGAGATGGTACGTGCCAGGGAGTCTTTTCCTTGTTACCTCCCTTCTGACGCACAAAGCAAGGTAAGGGGAACACTTGCCTGTCCGTGGCTCGCTCTTGAGCCAACACACAAAGGTGGAATGCTGGAGCCCATTCCTAGAGGTAGACACCCCTCTCCTGCCCTCCCAGCCCTCGCTCAGCACCCCTCTCCTGCCCTCCCTCAGCACCCCTCTCCTGCCCTCCCTCAGCACCCCTCTCCTGCCCTCCCTCAGCACCCCTCTCCTGCCCTCCCTCAGCACCGATCTCCTGCCCTCCCCGCCCTCCCTCAGCACCCCTCTCCTGCGCTCCCTCAGCACCCCTCTCCTGCCCTCCCAGCCCTCGCTCAGCACCCCTCGCCTCTCCTCCCTCAGCACCCCTCTCCTGTCCTCCCTCAGCACCCCTCTCCTGCCCTCACTCAGCACCCCTCTCCTGTCCTCCCTCAGCACCCCTCTCCTGCCCTCCCTCAGCACCCCTCTCCTGTCCTCCCTCAGCACCCCTCTCCTGCCCTCCCTCAGCACCCCTCTGCTGCCCTCCCAGCCCTCCCTCAGCACCCCTCTCGTGCCCTCCCAGCCCTCGCTCAGCACCCCTCTCCTGCCCTCCCTCAGCACCCCTCTCCTGCCCTCCCTCAGCACCCCTCTCCTGCCCTCCCTCAGCACC